>JAZAYU010000061.1:2393272-2593414 GCA_038501625.1 Corbicula japonica | reverse complement strand
AACAACGACATCCTTATTTGAACAGCACTTGATACCGCTGATCAGTTTTTAACTTCGTAGTTTTATGGATTTTTGTTGAAATATCTTATAATCTAAATAAATGCGTCGCTGCGATAGGGTGCATCGATTTTGGAAAGTTATGAGGATTTCTGTAATTCAGACTTAATACCGGTGATTGTGAAGAAAGTGCTAATCGATGCTCGGTGACAGATACTTGAAATCAAGAGGAAATCATCAATTTGAAACAAAGTGTTTCAAATATTTAACTAGCTTGAAACGTGCGATATATTCGACCGAAAGCTGCAGTAGTTGTTCAGTCTATCTTGTACGCTGGTTTCTGAAAAGAAAAAAAGCGTCGTAAATGCTGATTTACTAACGGTGACTGTTTAAACATGTTGCGACTTACATTAACATTAATGGCGAAGGGCAAACATCAAACACGAGCGCTAAAAGAGAAATTTTAATGAACAATTGATAGGGAAATCACAATTAACTCGGCATTGATCTCTTAGGTGGCTATCAGTGTGTAAACAAACAAAATTAGAATGTGTGGATTAGGCGTGCAGCCCTCGGCTTAATCCTATCAGAACCCCTCAGGTGGTATAACACACCATTTGCTGATACAAGAATTTCCCTATCTACATTATATGACTTTTCGGTGATTGCGGCAATCGCTCTAAATCTTTCGATAAGGAAATTATTTAAAAATTGGAGTTAACTTCAAGGAGTGTTTAAGACAATGAATATTTTGAAATTCAGCTGAATATTATTGAAGTCGTAAAGCCGTGTGATGTGAGCAAAAAAACCACAAAAGAAACAATGGACATAAATCTACCTCTGAGTCCGCCGGTGAACAATAGTATACAGATAAGTCTTAATGACAGGCTTGATGCTATCACATTTGAAAAAATCCGAGTGGCCAACACTCAACTTGATACTCGTCTCTCGATCCAAGAAAAGATCATCAACAAATACCGCAAGGATGTGGAGAGGACCCACGTGCAACAGGCACAGAGGCTCAAACGCGAAGTGAAGAAAATCCGAAAAAAGAAACCCGACTACGTGTATGATGACTCCGAGGTTAGCACCACTAAAAGTAGACAGTCCTCCGAGACAGGGCGACAGCGCTGTCATAGCGAACCCAGCAAGCTCTGCTACTGTCGTAGATATTATTCTCACCATTATAATGTCCGAGACCCGACGAGAGAGGACAAGAAAAACAAGGATAGCAAAAAGACCGGACCAAAAGATTTCTTTAATTTGAAACTGAGGTTATATTTTGTAAATGTTATGAGTAAAGCTTACGTGAAAACAAAGGTAGCTGACGATGTGGAAGAGGATTACCTGCAGCATTATCATCATCAGGAGTGCGATCATCACGAACGTTCTAAACATACAAGTGACTCTCAGCTTTATGGAAGCCTCAACAGAAGCAGAAATGGCCGTTTCGTTACCCAGGGAAGTTTAGACTACGAAAGCGATGACGTGTTTGAAACTAGTTACAAGAGTTTTAAAGACGCGGACAATACAGGTGAAGGTCATGCTACGGTAGCAAGTAAAGTAGATGACGCTCTCAGCAATGTAGCAGAAAGTGATAAAGAAATCTCAGAATCAGCGGACGATGTGAAAGGTGTCGATCACACGGGAAATTACTTGGAACATCATCACGAGACTCTACCAAAGCTTACGTTTTCAGATATAAAACTCAGGAAAAACAGGAATCGCAGGATTAAACGTCGAAGCTTTATAGGCTCGGGATCTGACGCGGAAATACAGCATAATGCTAACGAAAGACAAAAGTCAAAACATGCTTTTGAGAAGATATTTGCTGGATTACTGTGACCGCTGTGATATATTTGTTTGGATTTTATTCCTTTTCAAATTTTTGTTTAATTAACCGTTAATAGGTATAACATCTTTAATATGAGACAGTTTTCTGTACTTAGGATTAATATATGTCAATTATCTATTTCCAAAATACTACGTCATGTATGGCTATAATTATGTAACTGATGTGATCGTGTAGAAATATTTCAGTGAGCCGTAGTCTTTCCGATGATAATGATAATTTTAAAGAAATTCTTGTACAGGAGTAAGATATACATACCGGCATGTTCTCAGAACAGATTTGTTAGCTTTAGTATATACGGGTTTCGGAGAAAAGACGAACTTTTCGCTCGGAATTTCACGGATAACAAAAGTGCGCAACCTTTGATCGTTATAACATAAAATCGATTAGAATTTTAGTAAAGACATTTGGTGACAAACTACTCACTTTTATTTTTGTCTGGAAAGTAAGAAAAAATAAGTCAGACTGGTTCGCAGGTCCATTGTCCGCCTTAGCCATACAGGCTTATTAGCTCTCGCAAACATTAGTTCGCAGTAACAATAACTAGCTAATGGAAACACTAGCTCTCGGTAATGCTAACTAGCTCTACTTAACACTAGCTCGCAGTTACAATACTAGTAATTAGCTCTCGGTAATAATAACTAGCTCTCGAAAACACTAGCCCTCGGTAACACTTACTAGCTCTCGCGAACACTAGCTCGTGGTAACACTAACTAGCTCTCACAAACACTAGCTCTCAGTAACACTTATTAGCTCTCGTAAACGCTAGCTCTCGGTTACATTAACTAGCAATCTAAAAAACTTAACCGTCGCGCAATTCTATGCTCATAACTACGCGCTTAATTTAGATTTGTCGTTGACCTCGAAATAGTGGTCCTTTGTTAGTCCTACATAAAGGTATTTGCTTACATTTTCTTTAAAAAAAATAAATTTATATCATTTGGTATTAACTAAAAAGAAGTGATTAGATAGCTAGTTGAGGTGCGCGTTTTACAAGGTCAAGTCATAACTGAATTACTAAAATGAATATGAGAGAGGTAACGTAATATTTTTGAAAGATAAATTAAATAATGATACCTGTGTACGATATGTACGACTATTCTATAAATACACCAATAACTTTAAATAAACAATAAATGAAACGACTCAAATCCAAAGAAAGGGGAATTCTTTAAATTACCCAGATTTTGAAGGTGTTTAATAGCGTTTATTTCTTAATCCGACGGTCGCTGGCGACACAAGCGGATAAACTTCACTATTTATGAAATTGTTAGTGATATGTCATAAGTTGTAGCAATAGCATTTATTACAAAAATAAAATAGTAAACTACTAAAAAGATTATTAATAATCCGTATTGCAAATGAAAATCTTCAACATCTGTTCCTGTGTAAAGACAATTCTACTTTTGATGTGCTCATAACTAATATTGCTGACTTATGAACTAGACTACCATATATAATGTTGTCTCCCACCCCCCCACCCCCTGACAACTACGATACCAGCAGAAACACGATGCGAAAACGTGAAACAACGATGCGAGGTCGCGAAAGTACGATGCGATGGTGCAGTAATTATATCGCGTTCTCGCATCGTACTTTCGCGATCTCCCAATGTGTTTTCGCGTTTTCGTGTTCATGCCCAAGAGGTCGAAACAAGAGAAACAACGATGACCCAAAAAACGGAACAACGTAATAAATCCAAAAAAAAAAGGAAGACAGGCCAGTATTAACACCTGGTCAGAGCGCAATGTTAACGTTTAGGTGTCTACATTTCTGGTCTCCGGCTGAAGGTAGCTGCGACTCCAATAACATCCACACAACATTCTCATAGAAACAGTGTCTATGAAAGTCGTTAATATTACAAATAATGAAAACATGCAACCTCAGTTAAATTTGTATGTAGCATGTAGAATATTGACTTAAACATGTCTCACCAGAGCGAAAATTACCTAGTAAAACCCAACGACCCGCGTCGAAAAGATACTTTTGGTTATTTCCAGGTGATAAAAACTGACTGCTTTGGACTAATGCACAAAGCAATATTTCCTTTCCCGCATGCCAGGTGGCTGAGGGCTTGTGAGTATTCAAAGAACAACGATAGACGATAATTTGACACAGATCGACATGGACACAAAAATGCACGGCAAAGAGACTGAAATCTGTCGTAATTTATTTCGAATGATCAGAAATTTTCTGTGTCTTTAAGGGAAATGACCCCTTAGGAAAACTGGAAACATTTCTATCGTACAAAAAATAAAATTGCTGAGAAAAACATTTATACAATAGCCAGATTGTAATTCATTTCATCAACATGATGTGTCTCTTAGTGAACCTGTAATAAGTGTTAACATTCTACAATTTCAATACATAACAAGTTCTGATTACAAGTTGGGAAATAAAATTTAGGTACGGGTTAATTTAGCAGAAAAGGAGACACGCCCCTGATCATTTTTAAAGTTCAAGGAGGAAATGGAAATAGATATTGTCAACTGATCAATATTTATATTCTCTTATTACTCAATTCCTGTTGAAACTATCTGTCCAACAGATCAAAATACATATTCACGCAACAAATATCTCGAGATTTGGAAGGTTTGGAAAGGGGATATTTCGATTTTGACTGGAAAAAGTTTTTGTTTTTTAATCGTGAATGGGGCCTCATTCGACCTTGCTGGAACTATAGAAGAGGCCCTGATAATCTTACTTCTCATGTACAGCAAGCACACAGCATTATCTCATGTCAAAGGAAAGCGCCAAGGTGTAACAATTTTCTTTAACTTATTCATATTGCTACTGCATATGTGGGTGTTCTGTTAAAATAACAAGAGGGCTGTTTCGGCCTTAAAGTGTTCACCAGGAGATTATAAAACTGAGATTTGAAATCAAACCTCAAGCATCTGACTGGCTGTAATTGCAACCAGTCGGCATTTCAGCCAATCAGATGCTTGAGATTTGAGACTGATTTTTATACCGTCCTTAGCCAATCAAGCTTCAAAAGTTAAATTTTGTTCCAAGTTCTTCGGCTGGCCCTCCCGTAAAGAAGAACCATTAGTTGGTGTCTTTTGTATTACACTATCAACACAAATAATTTAAACAGTGTAAAAACACCAGTAACCGATACAGTCAGTTCCCTTGTTGTATAAAATATGCAAATTGATCCGATTTCGAACTTAAGTTTTTGTAGCGGGGTGGGGTTTCGGGAGCGGGGCGTACATTGGTAGTTGAAATAATTATGTAGTGAAGTATCACTTGTATTGAAATATGAAGTTATTCGATTTGTTATTAAAGTCAATAAATCCTAGGTATTCAAGATCGATTACCAAACCAACTTTTACTTTACTCCAATACAACTTTTCCAATTACTTTTCGTTCCTTAGTTCGGTTAAGAAATCATTTCAAAATAAGGTGAGAGCTTTTTTGTCTATTTGTCCTTCAACAGGTAAAAAGCACCCGCTCCTCCCTCCCAAAATGTTTTGAAATCATACAAGTTTGAGATTTAGTAAATGTAAAATATGGGTTTGTTGTGCCCACAAGGTAAAGAGTGAGAAACAAAACATTGTGTTGGTGATAAAATATATCAACAGTGGCCATGGGGAAACTAGCTTTATTTATGAGCCATCAGTGAACTAGTTACCAAGCTCTGTACTCATATACAGGGAACAACGGAGGACCAGTCGCCATTTCAGCCAATCAGATGCTTGAGATTTGAGACTGATCTCCAGATTTAGTTTTATGATCTTGGGCACTGGTTTGTTCATTCTCAATAGTGTGAGGCATGAAACAAGATGTGTACATGTTAGCAGTAATTTATATTTTATTTCCCGCTTACTCCTTACAGTCTATTGGACTTGCGATGTTGTGAAATCATGGTCTACCACAGCCATCTAACTCAGGGATTATATTGTGACAATATGCCAGAAAGATTTAAATACTGAATTTAACCTTTTTTCATTTATTTGGACACTGTAATGGAAGTAACAAATTGCATATCAAGATAAACAAGAGCTGTCACTTGAAATTGACATATGCCCCCGAAATGCAGCTTTGAAATCGAATAGGTATACATATGTAATAAATAAACATATGTAATGAAAAATATGCTTGTGGAAGACAAAGCATACTCCATGCATATAATGTGAAAGATGAAAGGATCATATGTTTCAAGTCTGTAGTAAATATATAGGTAAATAAAGTTAAATATTACATTTTTTTAGAAAATTCTAAGATTATTGGGGAGATTATCCTGGAAAATGATTATTAGAGTTATGGACCTTACTACATATGATGTGGGTAATATGAACAAGAGGGCCATGATGGCCCTTTATCACTCACCTGAGTACAACAAAGTTGTGTTGTACGAGACCCAACGTCTCGATATGGTGAACATTTACACCAAGTTATTTTAAAATCCAATAAGAAACAACAAATCTACAGCTTGGAAAAGAAAATATTATTTTTAGTAACAGTGACCTTGACCTTTGACCTACCGGCATGGGTATTGTAAGCAACACATCCCCTTGTCATGGTGAACATTTATGTAAAGTTATTTTGAAATCACTCCATTCATTAGGAATTAGCAGCCCAGACAAGAAAATTTTATTTTTAGTAACAGTGACCTTGACCTTGGACCAACAGGCATGGGTATTGTACGCGAAACTACATCTTGTCATGGTAAACATTTGAGCCAAGTTATTTTAAAATCCAATGAGAAATAACAAATTTATAGCCTGGATAAGATTTTTCTATTTTTAATAACAGTGACCTAGTTTTTGACCCCAGGTGGCCAATATTCAAACTCGTCCAATTAATAACTGGGACATATGTCCTGACCAAGTTTCTTTACAATCTGACAGAGTAAAAATGTGACCGCTAGAGTGTTACAAGAAAATTTTATTTTTAGTAACAGTGACCTAGGTTTTGGACCCCAATGACCCGTATTCGAACTCGTCCGAGAAATCATTGGGACAAACATCCTGACCAAGTTTAATGACAATCGGAGCAAAAAGTGACCACTAGAGTGTTAACAAGAAAATTCTATTTCTAGTAACAGTGACCTAGTTTTTGGACCCAGATGACCCATATTCAAACTCGTCCGAGAAATCATTCGGACAAACATCCTGACCAAGTTTCATGACAATCGGAGCAAAAATGTGACCGCTAGAGTGTAAACAAGAAAATTCTATTTTTAGTAACAGTGACCTAGTTTTTGGACCCAGATGACCCATATTCAAACTCGTCTGACAAGTCATTGGGACAAACATCCTGACCAAGTTTCATGACAATCGGAGCAAAAATGTGACCGCTAGAATGTTAACAAGAAAATTATATTTTTAGTAACAGTGACCTAGTTTTTGGACCCATATGATCCATATTCGAACTCGTCCGAGAAATCATTGCGACAAACATCCTGACTAAGTTTCATGACAATCTGAGCAAAAGTGTGACCGCTAGAATGTTAACAAGAAAATTCTATTTTAAGTAACAGTGACCTAGTTTTTGGACCCAGATGACCCATATTCATACTCGTCAGAGAAATCATTGGGACAAACATCCTGACCAAGTTCCATGACAATCGGAGCAAAAATGTGACCGCTAGAATGTTAACAAGAAAATTCTATTTTTAGTAACAGTGACTTAGTTTTTGGACCTAGATGAACCATATTCAAACTCGTCCGAGAAATCATTGGGACAAACATCCTGACCAAGTTTCATGACAATGTGAGGTAAAAATGTGACCGCTAGAGTGTTCACAAGAAAATTCTATTTTTAGTAACAGTGACCTAGTTTTTGGACCAAGATGACCCATATTCGAACATGTCCAAGAAATCATTGGGACAAACATCCTGACCAAGTTTCATGACAATCGGAGCAAAAATGTGACCACTAGAGTGTTAACAAGAAAATTCTATTTTTAGTAATAGTGACCTAGTTTTTGGACCCATATTCGAACTCGACCGAGAAATCATTGGGACAAACATCCTGACCAAGTTTCATGACAATCGGAGCAAAAATGTAACCGCTATAGTGTTAACGAACTAAGTGTGGACGGACGACGGACATTCATGGATCCTAATAGCTCACCCTGAGCCAGCTCAGGTGAGCTAAAAGTGTGGCCTTAACTTGCCAGTTTGTGTACATACACTGTATACATCTAAGGCTCTCTTAAATTTAGTCTTAACATTTTGAGAATGTGCTACAAATTTGTTGTTGTTGTTCTTGTTGTTATTTTACTTAAAAAACAGTGAATAACATATTCAGACAAGAGCTGTCACTTGAAATTGACATATGCCCCCGAAATGCAGCTTTGAAATCAAATAGGTATACATATGTAATAAATAAACATATGTAATGAAAAATATGCTTGTGGAAGACAAAACATACTGCATGCATATAAAGTGAAAGATGAAAGGATCATATGTTTCAAGTCTGTAGTAAGTATATAGTTAAATAAAGTTAAATATTACATTTTTTTTAGAAAATTTGAAGATTATTGGGGAAATTATCCTGAAAAATGATTATAAGAGTTATGGACCTTACTACATATGATGTAGGTAATATAAACAAGAGGGCCATGATGGCCCTTTATCACTCACCTGAGTACAACAAAGTTGTGTTGTACAAGACCCAACGTCTCGATATGGTGAACATTTACACCAAGTTATTTTAAAATCCAATAAGAAACAACAAATATACAGCTTGGAAAAGAAAATGCTATTTTTCGTAACAGTGACCTTGACCTTTGACCTACCTGCATGGGTATTGTAAGCAACACATCCCTTTGTCATGGTGAACATTTATGTAAAGTTATTTTGAAATCACTTCATTCATTAGGAATTAACAGCCCAGACAAGAAAATGTTATTTTTAGTAACAGTGACCTTGACCTTGGACCAACAGGCATGGGTATTGTACGCAAAAGTACACCTTGTCATGGTAAACATTTGAGCCAAGCTATTTTAAAATCCAATGAGAAATAACAAATTTACAGCCTGGACAAGATTTTTCTATTTATAGTAACAGTGACCTAGTTTTTGACCCCATGTGACCCATACTCAAACTCGTCCAATTAATAACTGGGGCATATGTTCTGACCAAGTTTCTTTACAATCTGATAATCAGAGTAAAAATGTGACCACTAATAGTGTAAACAAGAAAATTCTATTTTTAGTAACAGTGACCTAGTTTTTGGACCCAGATGACATGTATTCGAACTTGTCTGAGAAATCATTGGGACAAACATCCTGACCAAGTTTCATGACAATCAGAGCAGAAATGTGACCTCTAGAGTATTAACAAGAAAATTGTATTTTTAGTAACAGTGACCTAGTTTTTGGACCCAGATGACCCATATTCAAACTCGTCCGTGAAATCATTGGGACAAACATGCTGACCAAGTGTCATGACAATCAGAACAAAAATGTGACCGCTAGAGTGTTAACAAGAAAATTCTATTTTTAGTTACAGTGACCTAGTTTTTGGACCCAGATGATTCATATTCAAACTCACCCTAGAAATCATTGGGACAAATATCCTGACCAAGTTTCATGATAATTGGAGTAAAAATGTGACTGCTAGAGTGTTAACAAGAAAATTCTATTTATAGTAACAGTGACCTAGTTTTTGGACCAAGATGACCCATATTCAAACTCGGCCTAGAAATAATTGGGACAAACATCCTGACCAAGTTTAATGACAATGGGAACAAAAATGTGACCGCTAGAGTGTTAACAAGAAAATTCTATTTTTAGTAACAGTGACCTAGTTTTTGGACCCAGATGACCCATATTGGAAATCGTCCGAGAAATCATTGGGACAAACATCCTGACCAAATTTCATGACAATCAGACAAAAAATGTAACCTCTATTGCGTTGACAAAATTTACCTTAGGGTTAGGGTTTAGGGTTAGGGTTAGGTAAAAAGGCCCATAACTCAGCCAAAAATAATCAGATCAGAAATTCCTTTGGATATACACAACAAGTCTTGGTGACAAACACTCCTGTGAAGTTTCAATGAAATACCTCAAGCGGTTTCAGTTTACGTTAGGGTTAGGGTTTAGGGTTAGGAATTCAGAATGATGCCATTTGGGCTCATTAATGTACCTTTATAGTTTCAAAATGACTAAGTGCTCATAACTCGGCCAAAAATAATCTGAGCGGAAACTCCTGATGATATGCACAACTAGGCTTGGTGACAAACACTCCTGTGAAGTTTCAATGAAATCCCTCAAGCGGTTTTGGGGAAGAAGGGAGGACAAGAATTAGGGTTAGGGTTAGGGTTAGCAAAAAATGACAAAGTGCTCATAACTCGGCAAAAAATAATCCAATCAGAAATTCCTGACGATATGCACAACTAGGCTTGGTGACAAACACTCCTGTGAAGTTTCAATGAAATCCCTCAAGCTGTTTTGGAGAAGAAGCGAGGACAACATTTTGCCGGACTGACGGAAGGACGGACGGACGGACGGTGCGATTACTATATGCCTCCCTTCGGGGGCATAAAAAGGTGCTTAACTGACACAAAATATGCACGTCAGATACATGTAGCATGCATTGCTAGTTTGGCAAAGTTTTGACTATGGAACGGTTCCAGGGTGTCCGACAAAACTTGGCTGGTTACCTAACATAGCAAAGATAATATTCCAATAAACATTCTAGCCAATTTTAAAAATAATAGCCCCCAAGATATAAAGTGGACATTACTGATTTTATCAAATATTCACAACTAAAGGGCCATAACTCAAGAGTGGCTGGAGAATTATGAGTTAGTTGAGAAATAATGGCCATAAACATTCTGAAAGTTTGGTGAAGGCCAGTTACTACAAATTTCGATTTCAGTTAAATTTTGGCTTTAAACCAAAACAGCAAATGAGTTGCGCAGTGACAGATATTATCGCTGAGAAGTATGGGAAAGTTTAATTGACAGAACATTGTTCATTGTTTATCACGCCTTCAGGTTGCTTTAAGCCATATCTTTTGTTATTGTTTCAACATCCACAATGAAAATGAACCCGCAGCAACAAAAAATGATTAAAAGCAAAACCTAAATTGGAAGTAAAACAACGCATCTTTTGATTGGAGCGGCGGTTCTAACAGTCGTCGCATGACAAAAACATGATCGGCTTCTTGTGAAGTGTTGCGGTGCAACAGATGTTTACGGAGGTCGCTCATTGGGTCAAAATCAAATTGAAATAAAAAAATATACATGTAGTGTTACTCAAACTGCTGAGTGGGCAACTATCGGGGATACTTCTATCTGTCCACAGGTGATCCGATATGTCCATTAATACATGTACCAATCTAATAATACATGTAATGAATAATTTAAAGAGTTCATGGTCCATTAGCTTAAGCCAATTATTTTGAGCAACTGGGCATGCATTCTACTCATAAAGCAGAACTAATATGCAAATTTAAAAATGCATTTAACCCTTTTCTCCATAACACTGCTTTTATCACAAGGGTTATGCCATCTGATCAGGATTTGCACTATTCGTTTTTAGATCAGTGAGGTTATTTCTGACCTTAAAGCAAAGAGTGTAGATCCTGATTAGATGGCATGGATGAGCTGGCTGATCTGGATGTATACTGTTCACACATGTGATAAAGGTGTTTCTATGGAGTTAATGGTTAAAAACTTTGTCACACATAACAAACTTGAAATAAATTACAAGAATCATATTAACAAGTTTAGCTTTTGCCAAACAATAATATATCAACAGACGTTAGGTAACAAAAACTGAAATCATTTTATATAATTTATTTTATATTTATTTTATAAATCTTAATAACAATGCTCATCACACGACTTCATGTAATACCAAGGGAGACAATCAAATAATATGAAACAAAATGAATCTTAGTCTCTGCAGTATCATTATATTTTGCGGGGATTAATTTTCGCATATTTTGTGCAAGGGTGTGCGTGAAATCAAACCTTAGCAAAATAAAACCTGTTGAGAATCTTATTATGAGAATAATACTAGTGCATGCATTTGTGCCCGCTCAAGAATTTTATTTATCCCTAATGCTCCCTGGAAAATTTAACGATACCGCAGTAATCCGAGTATATCACATAGATAATTTTGTCCAGTACTTAAAATGTCATACATGCTGCAATAAGTCATCAAAATTTTATATCAAATCAATTATTGGCAATCATAGAAATTATTGGAACCACCTCAAAAAGGTGTTTTAATATTGCTTCAGAATGAATATAAAAAGTAAACAACTACAAATATGCTACAGCTGACTTCAGTTTTCATCTTGGATGCTTATCTGTTTTGTACGATGGTGAGACCAGGAGAGCAGACCTGTAAGTTCTGAATCACATTTCAGAATTTTATGTAATTCTTAGTCACATTTCAGTGTTTTGTTAGTTTCTTATTCACATCATAGAATTTCTTCAGATTCCAAGTCATTTTGATATTTTGTTAAGTTTTCAGTCCAATTTCAGATTCTTGTTTATAGATTTTACGTCACATTACAGAAATTTCTTATTTTAGTATGACACAGTCAGCTTTCTCTCGATCATTTAATCCTCAAGGTTGCAAACAGAGATCAAGATGATTCGTCTGTCAACACATGTGGTGGTCTTTAAGGCTGAAAACACCGTCTTCTCTCTTCTCTATCATGTCTGTATAGCTCAATTATGGATATGACAGTCATGTTTTCTATATGATGATTTAGCGAATATTGTGAATTTCAAATGCAAGCAGCTTTGGTTAAATCTAGCGCTTATAATTATTGTTGAGGAATGCAATTATTTGGTCTTTCAGTTCTTTAACAACTGGTTAAAGTGTGCAATGGTCTTGCCATCTTTAAAACCGGTCTATTTGATGTTCACATGAATGTTTTGCATAAATTTATTTTTTTGAATAAGTAACACTTCAAACCTAGCAGACCAGACTGCAAAACTTCATCCTTTATGCATAAACTCACAAAGACAGACATGTGTATTTCTAAAGCTGGAATCGAGATTTATTTTTAGAATTCTGAATCATGTGAGTTCTGCTTCGTTTCTGATGTACTCTCCAATGTCTGCTTGATGGAAAGCAATAATGGTCATAGGATCTGTATGACGGCATTCCTGTGTTGACTTTGCTGCAACTCCAAAGCCCTGAAATCCACCAAACAGATAAATATTACTTTTTATTCTGAAACAGAGCTAATTTCAGAATGAAGAATGACTGTGACTGTTTATGACTGTACAGGGACACCCACCTGACAACTACGACCACACTTGACAAATATAATTATTCATATGGAGAATTATTAAGTTTTATGGACACTATCAGAATAAATTTATATAATTTTTAAGATTTTTACATTAAAATTGCAAAAAAGAAATAATCTTTTATAAATGCATATTAATGTATATGACATCTTTAACTAAATATATTTTAATTTCCAACATTAGGTTTTACCAACTGACAGACGACAAACTGATGGACGGACTGAATGATGGACAAAGGGATCCTTATGTTACGCCTTTTCTTCAGAAGGTGGACTAAAAATTTAAATGCACCCACAAACAAATTGTTTCGACTACAGAAAGTACTAACCAAAGGGACATCACTCATATTGTAGACAACAACACCCTGGTATTGTGGAGTGTTTTCTGTGATACGCCCCAGTCCAGACTTCATCACATGATGTCCGTACAGGAATTGCTGCTCTGCACTAGCCTTCAACCAAATCTTGAACTGAAAACCAACAGCTACAGTAAATTGATTTACTTAAAGAACTATTAAATAATCCAAGTAAATGTTTCTGTTTAATGTTAATTTAAAACAAATTAAATAGAAAAAAAAGTTAAAGGTACTTTCAATTATATACATGTGACTACATGCTGATATTGTGTAATTTGTGCAATAAAATAAGCTGGATTAATACATGTAAAGAGTTGACTTCTGAGATAACATCAGTGCAGCGATAACTCTCCAGGTAATGGCTGAAGGTTATACAACTGAGATTGGGAACCAGTCTCAAATCTCAAGCATCTGGTCGCCATTTCAGCCAATCAGATGCTTGAGATATGAGACTGGTTTCCATTCTCAGTTTTATAACCTTGGGCAAATATTGGCAATGTGTTGACTCGTGTTTCCTATCTAGTCTGGTACCCAACCCTCTACATGTCAGGAACTAAACCTAACCAGTTTTCTCAATGATATACCCCTAATCTTTATACAACTTACAAATAATATACAGCAGTATTATTCCAAGATAGCAAGTCCACCCAATTCGTTTTTTTTTTACAAAAATTGTTATCAAGCTTATACCATCCAATTATTAACATTATTATCTAGAAACACATAATCTGATAAACCAATTACGCAAGTATTATATTTTTGTACCAAATTTCCAGTAGTCTATACACATGTAGCAGTATACAGTTATTTCATATGTGATTTGGGAACAGTCAAAATGTTGTCCCAAGTGGAGGGGATAGTGTTTTGAACTGTTGCCCGAGGCCGTAGGCCGAGGGCAACAGTTCAAAACACTATCCCCGACACCGAGGGACAACTGTTTGACCGTTCCCAAATCAAATATGAAATAACTGTTTTATTACCTGATCAATTACTGTTTTAACAGTACTTACAGATGAAAAAAGGAACAAGAAGATAATTGTTCAAATATGTTTTTCATTAAACTTTATCAATGTAACAATCTTGTAACTATGTCACACTGCCAACATTTTTTATTTTTCTCTGTTATTTCATTAAAAAAAACTTAAGGAAACTGTCATTTTGCTGACAGAATTTTAATTTGTTTAAATACTTCACCACATTTTATACTGAAAGGATAAAGAAACGCAGGGTAACAATTGGATAGGCAGGTTCGAAAGCTCATGCTCCACGACGGTTTACACTGAGGCAGTGGAGACAAGTTTTATTCACTTTCGACACATGTTAAGGTGTATCATGACCTAATAACTCAATACACAAAGTTTCACTTTATTTGGAGAACGCGTTCTGAATATATCGGAACAAATGTTACCCTGCGTTTCTTTATCCTTTCAGTATATTTTTGGAGAAATAATCATTGGAGTCAATTTTTTTTTTACTGTTCCACATAACGTCATGACGTGAGAGCACGCGAGGGAAACAGTTGAAACTATTGACTGGTCAACAGTTCGAAAACATGGACATTTTTTAAAATTTCAGAAAACAGTCAAAACAACCAAATTACATTTATATAAGGTATCAGGTAATAATATCTTTTGTTAGGTATATAATATTTTACAGCAACAATTAGGACCCTACCTTAACCCTTTCTTCCACAGATATGGCTTTTATCCTAGGCGTGAACATAATTATTAGGCAATAGAAAAAAAATATTTTAGATTCTCATCCCCCCCCACCCCCCTGTCCAAAACCACCAGCCCCAAAAAAATTTATTGGTAAAAAAATTTGAACATATTCTGTTCTGGATAGAACAGGTTTTAGACCATCCCGGATATGGAAAAAAAACATGGAAGTGTCTCCTCGACCGGGCCCGGTTGAGGAGACTCAGAGTCTCCTCGACCGGCTCTGCCGGCCGAGGAGAATATACACGTAGGACTGTCTCCTCGACCGGCTCCTTTTGTTTTATGTTACTGCATCAGTTTTCTCTGTTAAACATTGGGATTGCGGCGTTAGCTTAGTCTGTAAAGGTTGATAAGGAATGAAAAAAATAACATATAAGAACTACCATTAGATAATTTTTATGATAACTTTCAAGTTATTTTTAAATGAAATAAAAAATAAAAAGTTTTCGCTTATTTTAACTTTTACCGTTGTAAAACACATTTTTTCTCAATACAAGTACTTTTTGCCAGCAAAATGTATATCACGATTACTCGGGCTGATTTCACAAATTCCGACAGGATGAGACTTTAGGCTGACACATTGTTTAATCATGTCAAAACTTATATTCAAATTTATATCTTCCAAATAACTACAGCCTTAACTGTAAGTGACACTATCAAAATGATTGTGAGCGAGAAATCTTCAGTCATTTCAATCTTACATATTTTAGCGTCCGTTTGCTTGCACTAGATGTACGCTTAAAATCTTTTTACGAACGTCTGTCACAAAAAGCTGCAACATACAGCTGGATTATTAGCGCATTACTCCTAAACTTGAACGAAAATCTTTTATTTCGAGAAAAGGATGAACACATGACATACAAATGTTAGTATAACACTTAAACTTCATTTAAGAAACTAAAATGTGACACATGAATACAAAACAGTTTTGATACCTAAAACGACTGATTTCCCGGTACTCAGTTCGTAACAAATTGTAAACGAAGATCGTTTTTATGGGGATCCTTTTTTCCTTGGATGTAAGTAACTCCTCATGTGAGTAATAAGTAAATTTATGTGTTTTGATTGTATTTTATAGTGCAGAACTTTCATAAAATTTCGGCTTGCAATTGAGCACTTTAATAGTCGTGCGTGGTCCCCGCGACGCATGTGACAAAATTTTATAAGGTACATACCTCATTTGTTTTTTTCATCGCCGTTTGATTTAAATATCCTTCCCCCGTGAATACAACTGAAAGTCAATTCGCTAAACTTAACCTCCGTCATCCATTTTAAAACTGGTGAATGAAAATTCTAGGGAAACACATTACAACAAAAAATATATTCCGACATCCATGTTTATTATTCCACTTTAAAATACGATTCCAATCTAGAATCAACACAGAATAATACGGACCAAATGATAGAGACATATCTGTTGTATTTTATTGAGTAACAACAAACAATAGGCTAATTACCAACCCTGTGAACGGCGGCATTTAACAAATCTGCTGCGACATATTTAACTGCAAACTGAGTAGATCAATTAGTATTGATAGTTTAAACAAGTTTTAATTGCCGAAACATCAGAGTGCAAGCAATTGGTGGTACTATTACTTTCATTATTATTTCGCATGTGAAAACACATTTACATAAAAGAAACAAACACATTTTTACCAATCTTTTCCCCGATTGTTGCGTCCGATGTTTATGTTTAAACACAATTTATTATCAATTATTTATTCTGGAACCGGTCGAGGAGACAGTCCTACCTGTATATTCTCCTAGACCGGAGCCGGTCGAGGAGACAGTCCTTCGTGTATATTCTCCTCGACCGGCAGCCGGTCGAGGAGACTCTGGGTCTCCTCGACCGGGCCCGGTCGAGGAGACACTTCCAAAAAACATGGCCGACAATAACAAAATAAAATGTTCATCATTTCAAAGCTTACTGAAGGTGATAGTGTCACTGTTAATGACTGGTATGGCTTTTTAAGTAAGAATAGGCATCAACCTGCTACTTTTGTTAGTTGTTATCATGATTTTTGGAAGAAATTAAAAACAGATGGACGAATATTCTACACCAAAGGTTCTGGTTACTATACATGCCATTTTCTAAAAATTTTAAGTTTGTTTTTACTTCTATTCTCAGGTATTTCATTAATAAAAAAATAAAATAAAAAGTGTCCACCTGGCCCCTTTTTCCCAAAATCCGGATGAGAATCTAACAATTTTTTTTCTCTGGCCTTATGTGCCATCTAAATAGGATTTTCACTGTTTTAAATTAAATTGGTTATTCCTGATAAAGAGGTCATCAGTGTAGATCCTGATCAGACTGTGCCTATGTGCTGGCTGATCTGGATCTAAATTGGTCGCACATGCAATTTTTATTTATGGAGTAAAGAATTAAGTAGTTGAAAAGGAGTCAGATATTTTGTTCTCACAGCCCTTACCTTCGCATATGGAGCAAGATAGTCTAAAGAAGTTACATGCAACCTGAATTTGCCAGACTTGGTGAACTTTCCAAAACATGTACCAAAACTGATCAGGTTTGCACGTCCAATATTTCCAGCTCTCTTCATCAGCTCTTCACTGAAAATTTAACAATAATGATGAGATAGAAGAACAGAGTATTTAAAACATTTAAGCTTGTATCAAATAGAATAACCAAGTGAACCTTCACTTATTTCTGTGCAATTCTCTTTATCAACTGACAATTTAAACCATTACTCCTTTTTTTCAAGACTAGATGTGTGTTCATTTGAACACTTGTGTTGCCCTCTGGTGCTATGTCGGAATAAAAATGCAAGTACAAAAAAGGGCATAACTCCATCAAAGAATTTGGCATCATCATGAGCCTGTTGTCATAAGCAATATAATTTGAAAGTTTGATGTAAAAATATTAAGAAATGACAAAGTTATAGCCAACGTTAAATTTTCGTGTAAAACTCCAAGTACAAAAAGGGGCATAACTACATCAGATGTGACCTTGACCTTGAGAATTTGGCATCATTTCGAGCGTGTTGTCATAAGCAATATAATTTGAAAGTTTGATAAAGAAATATTAAGAAATGGCAAAGTTATAGCCAACGTTAAGTTTTCGTGACGGACGGACAGACTCCATCAAAGAATTAGGCTTCATCATGAGCGTGTTGTCATAAGCAATATAATTTGAAAGTTTGATGTAAAAATATTAATTAATGACAAAGTTATAGCCAACGTTAAGTTTTCGTGTAAAAATCCAAGTACAAAAAGGGGCATAACTCCATCAAATGTGACCTTGACCTTGAGAATTTGGCATCACCTCGAGCGTGTTGTCATAAGCAATATAATTTGAAAGTTTGATGAAAAAATATTAAGAAATGACAAAATTATAGCCAATGTTAAGTTTTCGTGTAAAAATCCAAGTACAAAAAGGGGCATAACTCCATCAAATGTGACCTTGACTTTGAGAATTTGGCATCATCTCGAGCGTGTTGTCATAAGCAATATAATTTGAAAGTTTGATGAAAAAATATTAAGAAATGACAAAATTATAGCCAATGTTAAGTTTTCGTGTAAAAATCCAAGTACAAAAAGGGGCATAACTCCTTCAAATGTGACCTTGACCTTGAGAATTTGGCATCATCTCGAGCGTGTTGTCATAAGCAATATAATTTGCAAGTTTCATGAAGAAATATTAAGAATTGGCAAAGTTATAGCCAACGTTAAGTTTTCGTGACGGACGGATGGACAAAGCGATCCCTATGTATCGCCATTTCTTTGAAAGGGCGACACAAAAAGCGTCCATGACAAAAATCACTGAAATATTCAGAACAATACATGTATTCATAATGATATTCTGATATTGTTTAAAGCATCTTAAGTCATCCTGTTTATTCTTGCGGAAGCTTTACAGGGACAACCTGACATGTATGATAAAATGAGCCACATCAGTGCATTACTAATTTTGATTAAATTATGTATATATTATTTCCAGCTAAAGACATAGAATTTAATTTAACAATGTTGTCTGGTCAAAGTTCATAATGTTCTATTTCTAAGGAACCATTTTTTCATCGCACGGCTCAAATGATTTCCGACGTATCTTTATACCAAGCCCATCAGTGAACGCTATGGAGCAGATTCTAGTCTTAAAGGATTTTTTTTCTTATCTTGCTTGTATTATGAAATTATTTTATTATGGTATACACAGGACAGGTCAGTGCCACAATCTACGAAATAAAGTTTCATCTCACGACACTATTTAAAAATTCCTATGAAACATAAAGCTTACTGGACATAGTAGACCCTGTCTTTATGCAGTCTGAAGCAGTATGTCCCATCTGGTCGGTCCAATAAAAGCTTTATATTTTCACCAATACTGAAAATACATGCAAATCATACATATAGTGGTCAATCAATTTTGTTGTTCCTATCTGTGTTGTGTAATTAGTAACTAGAGCTACATTATCACTTAATGTGATTGTTCCCCCCAACCAGTGTTTCTAAAATTTTCGGCAGGCCGGTCATTGACCGATTTTCGGGAAGAATGTCCGATTGAAATTTGAAAATTGGTAAAAATCATCGGTCATGAATAGTGGCCCATAAATTGTTACAAAAATTACCTACATTTACATTTTTTCACAGCTTAATCAGCTATTAACCTGTCAATTATCGACTTCACAACTCTGCTTCCACGACTACACGTCCCGTGGATAGCCTGCGGCATAGAAGAAACGGGGTACGGTCGATCTTATTTTAACAACAGCGGGTTTATTTAATTTGCACATGAACTGCACGAGTCAAAGGCTGTTTGATGTCAGAAATAAAAGCAGCAATAGCCGCGATTGTATTAATTTACGTTAACAATAAAACAGTTTGCATTTTATTGAAAGGAATGTTAGTCTGATGTGGGTAATTCTTAATGACTGACGACCAAATAAACTAAAGTACGTTTAAAATTGCTGTTTCGTATTAAATTAAACTTACATCATTTAGATTTTACTTGAATTGATTGCGTTTCCGACTAGGAAATAAATGTTGCATACGCATACTCTATTAGTTTGTGTTGATTCAAGAATTACTACATCGGGTAAAAAAAAAGAATAATATTTCAAACAAATGATAATATCGTGTTACAAAGCATGACATGATCGATGTGTATCGACAAGCATGACATGTATGTTTACGTAATGCGAATACTTGCCTCCAGAAATTCCGAGAGTTAATACTTGTGTAACAAACTAAATAATCCACTTCGCTATCGCTATGAAAACTGCTGTATATTACTATTATGAACTATTACGTCAGGTTTTAAATGTATGGGATGCTTGTGTATTACAACAAAGACGCCGACAGCCGTAAACTTCAAACGTCGTGTGCCGCTCTTATAAATCGATCAAAGAATTTTTCCATCTACAGCTCGAAAATCATTAAATAAATCTGTTTGGAGGTTGAAGGATTTCGCCAAAAAATATGCCTTTAAAAGGGAAGATTAGACCAGGGGTCAGGAGAGTTATATGCGCTGAATGCGGGGACCAGAAGTTGCAGTTCGTGCGGAACGGAAGTCGTTGTTCGAGCGAACCGGAAGTCGGGAAATAGTCAATTTTGGCACCTATGTCCGATTCGAATTTTGAAATTTTAGAAACACTGCCCCCAACAATATCACTCATAAGAGACATGAAAACTGTGTTACAAATATCTTTACTAGATTAACAAGAGCCAGTCGGAAACGACTGCAAGCTCGACTATTCGAAAAGTCAGAATTATTAAGCACATTGTAACTGGGCTTCATTTAAACTGGGGAGTGATTCAGGAGTTTATGACACCTCCAACAAACACACATGAACAAAAGTTTCTTAATCCAAGTTAGGAAATAAATAAATTACACTTAATTTATTATTGTAGATTTTTTTAGGGTTAACACAACCCAGCCCATAAACCCCTGATCCGACACCCATCAACCTACTATCCCTGCCCACCTAAAGTGGTGTGGCGTGGTGAAGTACAGTATGGTATGCTGGTTGCTGGTGTTGTCATTGTTGGTGTTGTTACTGGCGGTGGTAGTGTTGTTGCTGGTGGTGGGGGTGTTGGTGTTGTTGTTGTTGGTGGTGGTGGTGGTGTTGATGTTGGTGGTGGTGTTAATGTTGTTGGTGGTGGTATTGGTGTTGCTGGTGTTGTAATAGTATAGTAATAGTAATAGCATAGTAATAGTATAGTAATAGTATAGTTATAGTAATAGTAATAGAATAGTAATAGTATAGTATAGTAATAGTATAGTATAGTAATAGTATAGTATAGTAATAGTATAGTATAGTAATAGAATAGTAATAGTAATAGTCTCGGTCTCGACTAGGTCTGGGTCTCGGTCTGGGTCTCGGTCTGAGTCTCGGTCTGGGTCTTGGTCTCGGTCTGAGTCTCGGTCAGGGTCTCGGTTGAGGTATCGGTCTCGGTTTGGGTCTCGGACTCGGTTTGGGTCTCGGTCTCAATCTCGGTTTGGGTCTCGGTCTCGGTTTGGGTCTCGGTCTCGGTTTGTGTCTCGATCTCGGTTTGTGTCTCGGTCTCGGTTTGTGTCTCGATCTCGGTTTGTGTCTCGGTCTCGGTTTGAGTCTCGATTTGGGTCTCGGTCTCGGTTTGGGTCTCGGTCTCGATTTGGGTCTCGGTCTCGATTTGAGTCTCGGTCTCGATTTGGGTCTCGGTCACGGTTTGGGTCTCGGTCTCGGTTTGGGTCTCGGTCTGGGTTTGGGTCTCGGTTTCGGTTTGGGTCTCGGTCTCGGTTTGGGTCTCGGTCTCGGTTTGGGTCTCGGTTTGGGTCTCGATTTGGGTCTCGGTTTTGGTCTCGGTCTCGGTTTGTGTCTCGGTCTCGGTTTGTGTCTCGGTCTCGGTTTGTGTCTCGGTCTCGGTTTGTGTCTCGGTCTCGGTTTGTGTCTCGGTCTCGGTTTGGGTCTCGGTCTCGGTTTTGGTCTCGGTCTCAGTCTCGGTTTTGGTCTCGGTTTGGGTCTCGGTCTCGGTTTGGGTCTCGGTTTGGGTCTCGGTCTGGTCTGGTCTGGTATAGTATAGTAAAGTATAGTATAGTATAGTATAGTATAGTATAGTATAGTATAGTATAGTATAGTATAGTATATGCCCCCACCCACCCCACAATTTCTCAACACTTTCAACCAAAGTATGTAAACTGTAAAGTACATCTTTTTTAAACATTTTCTAAAGCATTACATATGAAAAACACTAACATTGAACCTTTAACAATTATTTATAAGTCTTAATTCTAATTTCAAGTGAAAAGGGGCAAAAACCAAAAATTCTAAGTCGAAAAAGGGCAATAATTTGAACAAAATTGAAGTTAGAGTTATGGTTCTTGGCATACAAACTTCAAATATGATGATGAACAAGTGTTGAAAGTTTTAAAGCTGTAGTATAAGTAGTATGGAAGTTATGGGTTTGTACAGTAGCTTGCATGCAAACTTTAACCTGAAATTCTAAGTCAAAAAGGGGCATAATTTGAACAAAATAGAAGTTAGAGTTATGGTTCTTAGCATACACACTTGGGATATGATGATGATCAAGTGTTGAAAGTTTCAAAGCTGTAGTGTAAGTAGTATTGAAGTTATTAGTTTGTATAGTAGCTTGCACGCAAACTTTAACCTGTAATTCTAAGTCGAAAAAAGGGCCATAATTTGAACAAAAGTAAAGTCAGAGTTATGGTTCTTGGTATACACACTCGGGACATGATGATGAACAAGTGTGCCAAGTTTTAAAGCTGTACTATTAGTAGTATTGAAGTTATGAGTTTGTACAGTAGCTTGCACGCAAACTTTAACCTGAAATTATAAGTCAAAAAAGGGCCATAATTTGATCAAAATGAAAGTTAGAGTTATGGTTCTTGGCATACACACACGGGACATGATGATGAACAAGTGTGCCAAGTTTTAAAGCTGTAGTATAGGTAGTATTGAAGTTATGAGTTTGTACAGTAGCTTGCACGCAAACTTTAACCAGAAATTTTAAGTAAAAAAAGGGCCATAATTTGATCAAAATGAAAGTTAGAGTTATGGTTCTTGGCAAACACACTCGGGACATGATGATGAACAAGTGTGCCAAGTTTAAAAGCTGTAGCTATAGTAGTTTTTAAGATATAGGTAGGTTGCACGTAAACTTTAACCAAAGCGGGACGCCAACGACGGCGACGGCGACGCCGACGCCCAAGTGAGTACAATAGCTCGACATATTCTTCGAATAGTCGAGCTAAAAATCAGTACATGTATCTACACAATTGTAGAAGCAATTCATGCCACAAGAATCCTCTGCACCTCCAACAAATATTGTACTGAGTAATAATGAATGAAATGACTTCCTAAGACAGCTCGATTTTAACAACCAGCATCCCATTTGATTTACACTTTACAGGTCATTGCATCAAATTTTTTCCAAACTGTAGATCAGTAAGCTTTTTACTTGGCATTAATTTGTTCAGTGGTGACAATTTGCACACAAGTTCTGACAGCAGTTGTTAAATGTTTAACAGAAAGTTGAAAAGAATGTAACAGTGGCAGTGTGATTGGCTCAAACAAAGAGAGGCCAATATTAGCATAAATTGCTACTGGTCGAATACTCCAGTTGTTGCCCTACACTGCTGAAATTTTAGCAAATTATGGTACCAGTAGTCACGAGACAAACTGACCTGTATGACGTCACAGGTTCTTATCTTGTACACTTGGGAGAGGACATATTTTCCTGGGATGGAAGAAGAATTCAGAATTTTTGTTACGGAGATTCGTGAAAAACTAGATACATTTGACAGAAAATTACAGCAGGGGTTAAGTAAAGTGCAGAGTGCTTTTGCAGGGTGCCGCACACCGCAGATTGCGGAGTTTACGGATTTTGTTCACCCGCCAGTTAGCCACGTGGTGGCACCCGGTCCCGTTCTTCAGCTTCAGAACGCCGCCGGGAAGTGGACTGATATCCAAGGAGATTTCAGTGCATTAAATGACTCTACAAGAATCAAGCTACCAAGCTTTGTTTATTTTATTGATTATATTTTGCTTTATATTATATGCCCAAGAGGGTACATGTGAGGATATGGCATGTAATTTTATTTTGGTTTAACATTAAAATTACAAACTACTGATATGGTTGACTGTATTGATGACGTATATTTACCAAAATTATTATTTTTGGTAGTATTCTAATCAGGTGGCCTTGGCAGCCCAACTGGTAGAGCATTAGCACTGTATCTTAAAAGTCAGAGATAGGCTGCACACTATCAAAAGTCTTTTTAAACAAGCGGCCAACTGAGATCTGGTATTGGAATGTTGCCATAATTTGACACAAAGTTATAGACCACTAAATATTGGTGATCAGGCCTCAAAAAAATGTTGAGCATGGTATTTGAGGACCAGTAACAGGAAGTCAAGCCTGATTGGTAGAAAATGAAAATAAATATTTTAAAAAGAAAATTATAATGAGAAAATATAATGATTTTGTAGTAATTTGAATACAAATAATAGAAATTGTTCATAAAAAAAAATGAAATTCAACTTTGAAAATAGCTGTCATTTTTGACAGAATGTAAACAAAAGTTCCGCAGAGACTGGGGTGGTACACTTCTGGCTAAAATGCTGAAAAAGTTTATCGGTCATGCTAATATGCCTTCCATAGGGGGGGTACGGATATTTTCTGGAATAGCCCTATGGTGGAATTGGTATTTTACGGTGTCTCTAGGTTGGTTCTTTTGAGAACTGTATGATTTTACGGGCTTGACCCAATAGTAAGTTCAGAAATTAATGAAAGGTTATAATGGAAGTCTATGGAAATTGAATTAGTGGTTTGTAACCACAACAGCGACTTACTTGAAACCACGAAAACTGATGACAATCCTAAATACTTTTCTTTTCCCATCAGAAAGACCTAATACCAACTTACTATTTCGACAGTTTCTCGAAAAAAGTTCTGGTTTCATCTTCTGTAAGTGGTCTCATTGTTTCACGATAGCTATGGAAAACAAAAATGTGATATTCACGTGCTAAAACCCCAAGTTTGTAAAGGGAAGTAATCGCTTGGATCAGCGGAAAGTGGCGTAAAGAGGCGTACAGTAATATGACTAAATACCCATACTGTTTTCCTTATCAACTTACCTCCTTTTTAAAATCATTATAATAGCATGTCCAGATTCATTTCTAAACTTGTGTATGTAGATTTGTCATTGTAAAATTAATTAAACATAATTTTCGGACTTGTTACTTTAACTTTAAATGGATAATAATAATAATAATAATAATAATAATAATAATAATAATAATAATAATAATAATAATAATAATAATAATAAATGTATCATTCAACTGACTGGTTCAAATAAAGTTTTTGTTACATATAATTATAACAATGCAGAAAGTCCAGTGCTGGCCGGGCCATATTGGTCAATTGATGAAATGGAACTTCAAAGCATATACTGTATAGCGCTTAATATTGGCGGTGTCAAATTTTGGCGTGTTTTAAAGTGTTTTATATTGGCGGGGTCATATTTTGGCGCTTACAAGCCAGACCGCCAAAATAAAACCCTTGATGAAAAATGACGGAAATTGAACAATGGAAGAGAAAAGTAAACGTTGCAGTTATTCTATCGTTAAATTTTCAGTGTGAAAACATTACCGCAGCTACCTAATACAGTACTCGATTGCTTTGTTTGATATTCCAATAATATTTCTTTTGTTGACGGATTATAAGTTTACCTACTTATTAGATTTAATATTATTTAGTTATTTTAAAGCGGGTTTCTATTAGATATTGAAAAATGAAAAAAAAACGTTTTTATTTACTACATGTACAAAAGCTATAAAGCGCCAAATAAAACTTCTTCTGGCTATTTCTAAAGAAAATAAATAAAACATTCATGTGCTCTTGTTTCGTGTTGTTTAAATTTTTATTCAGGTTTCAAAGAATATACATAATTAAGAAACTAGCACAACTATTTGTGCGCGACAATGACTTTTCTATATATGTGATGATCGTCCTTCGCGCACAACCCAGTTACTATTCAAATCAATGCGGAAAATTTTCCTTCTATTTCTATATGCCGCCGATCGGAATTTGAATCGCAACTTTTGCGGCTCCATAAAGCATCTTAAACCATATGTATCTTAAAAAAAATTCATACCTGAAAAGCCACATTCAAGTAGAATCAATATATGTAATCCTTTATAAATAACAGTTTTGTTTTTTATGCAAACTCTTTTAAACCTCCTCCCATGTCAACAAATTTCGATTTCCGCGCTTAAAGTTTACCTGACTCACGTTTATCGATAAATAACAGAATTTAAATCGGGTCGATTTCCACCACAGTTTTGATCGTAACTGCTTGAGACGTAAAGGACAGACATCTGTAAAAAGTCAGTATGATAATGGGTCTGTGCTTGCAATCGAATACTTGAGACTAATTGAGAAACATGCAACAATCTTTCTTCATCAGGGGAAAACTGCGACAAAATATGTACTAGTGTATCATAGTTATTTACCTTCCAGATATTAAATTGGAGGTGTTTTAATTAACGTGGATTGTTATTGGCGGTGTTTTATATTGGCGCAACTGACCCTAACCGCCAATATCGCCAAAATTAAACCCCCGCCAATATCAGTACTTATACAGTATCATTTTGGCAGTTATCTCTGATCCAAGTTTGGTTTTGCTATCTAGCTGCAATGTTTTTATTTGTGGGGTTCTCATTTACTTGGAATCTGCTGGTCAATCGATCCCAAATTTAACCCTTTACATCATAGATGCAGCTTTTGATGCATATGCGACTTGTGTAGAATGGTGTAAATAAAATAAATATGTGTGATAATGAATAAGACACTTGTGTGTTTTTATGCAAAACACTTATTTACACTGACACCCTCATTGATTGCCTCACTTGGCAATGAGTTCAATTACAATTAACACATGTAAAAGTTTTTGTTTACACCAATGAAATTGTACATGTCATGACAGTAAATTGATAAATTAATAGGGATATTTTCATTGGTTATCATTCAAGTTAAAAATAAACATCTAAACGGCAGGTACCATGTTTATTAAGACTAGTACCATGTTTAGTTTAAACAAGTTATAATAATAATAATAATAATAATAATAAGAAGAAGAAGAAGAAGAAGAAGACGAAGAAGAAGAAGAAGAAGAAGAAGAAGTAGTAGTAGTAGTAGTAGTAGTAGTAGTAGTAGTAGTAGAAAAAGGACAACAACAATAACACCAATAAGCCTTGGAACGTTCAGTGGCAAAACAATTAGCTATTGGGGGTTTAAACCAAGATCTAGGGTGAACCAACCTCGCACATCTCCCAACATGTTTTCATATTCATGAACAAACAAGTACAAGTAGTCTTGGTGAAAAATCCAGTTCCACCTATCAGCTCAACACTGTTGCATGCAATACCACACAAACATATAAAACATAAAAAAAACTAATAGCATTGCAAAGCAAAAAAAGGGGTCTAAAACCCCAGTGGCAAATTGATTTGCCACTGACAGCTCCAAAACTGTAACCCCAAGGGTTTTATTCTTCGTTAATTGTTTGTGGTTTCTTATTTATAATTGATATTCTTATAAACACACGCTCTCCTTTCCTCTCTACTTCATTGCGTGAGGAGGTTGTGTTTTCTGACTGTGGCGATTCCCGATATGCATACTTCAACATTTTTTGAAGGTCGTTGAGCACGATACTTATGTATTTTGTTAATATTACTTCTAAAATTACTTTTTTTTATAAATATTTCGGCCAGTCTATAGATGGGTGGTTTCAATATCCAAGCTAGTACAGATTTGGATATTGTTCAATCACCCCAAAGATTTATTTCATACTAATTAAATCTTGCCTTTAGCGTTGTCCGTGATATGCAGGATTTATTTTCTCCGATTCCCTGTCAAAAATCAATTCTGTTTAGTTCGGCCCACTGTTTTCTCGTTTAGGGCAAACCCATTCTTTTATCTGGGGACCATACGCCGCTGATTAAGGAATGGTATTAATCCGAAAATCCATTACTGCCCATGAACAGGCTCAAACAAACCGAGCCTGAAATATTTTCATTCATGTCGGGTTCGGTGGCTTTTAATGTTCCCTTTTCATCTATATCGTTAAATCATAAGGTTTGAAGCAAAGATCAAACTGGGTACAACTTTGGCCATATTCATGAAATATTCAACATTATCAGAATTCAAACTAGATCTCAGTAAGAGGCAGCGCATAAGGCCTAGTGCATTATTAATGTATCTGTACTTGTATTTTCAGCTGCTTCCGCATTCTTTAAGGTGATTTTAAATCATTGAGTTAATAAATTAAGGTGGCCATTTTCGCATTATCAGTTTAGAATTGTGTGAACATTTAGATGTAAGTAACCGACAGTACATCATTGGACCATTTTTTAAATGTACACAGTATTGAGGTTTTTCAGAATATACATAAACCCATTTGACTAGCAAGTCATTTCGACCCCAGGACGTTTTCGACCCCAAGACATTTCGACCCCAAATTTTTGAGACAGTTCGGACCCAGGATGTTACCAATCCAAAAATACAGAAGCGTCTACTCGTATATGAATTTTTTAAGAAGACGTAGGCGTCATGGCACCCATAAGTCTGCTACAATTCCAAATTATGCCCCCTTTTCATTTTGCATCAAGCAAAATATGCACTTGGTCCTTTACTTTGAAACTATTTGAGATAACAGCTTGAACTTGAAGCTTTGAATACAGTATTTATAATTTATCACCAAATGTACTATCATCTGACCATCATAACTGTATTACCATTTTATGCCCCTTTTCACTTAGATTTTGCATTAAGAAAAATATGCACTTAATCTACAACTTTAAAACTACTTGAGTTATCAAATCGAAACTTGGAATAATATATCAAATTAAAACTTGGAATATATATTCAGCACTAAAATATGTCATTTCTATCAAGACCCATAACTATTCTACAATTACTTTTCAAAATTAGCCCTCTTATTCACTTATATTATGCATCAATTTGGTGTTTTTAGCTCGACTATTCGAAGAATAGGGGAGCTATCCTACTCGTCCCGGCGTCCGTGTCGGTTAAACAAATGTGTTAAACAAAAAATGCACTTTGGTCTATAACTTGAAAACTACTTATGATATCAACTTAAATCTTGGAATATATATTCACCATCAAATTCTACATCATTACCAACAACACCCATAACTCTGCTACAAATATTTTTCAAGTTATGCCCCTTTTTCACTTAAATTTTGCATTAAGGAAAATATGCACTTTGGTCCATAACTTATAAACTACTTGAGATATCAACTTGAAACTTGGAATATTTATTCACCATCGAATTCTACATCATAACCAACAATTAACCAACCAATTAACTCTGCTATCAATATATTTCAAGTTATGCCCCTTTTTTCTTATATTTTGTGTTAAGCAAAATATGCATTTTGCCCATAACTTTAAAACTACTTGAGATATTGCCTTGAAACTTGAAATATATTTTCACCATCAAATTCTACATCATAACCAACAAGACTTATAACCCTGCTTCCAATATTTTTCAAATTACGCCCCTTTTTCACTTACATTTTGTGTTAAGCAAAATATACACTTGGCCCTTAACTTCGTTATGAATGGAGGGATTTCAAAATAACTTGGCACAAATGTTCACCATGACAAGGCGGTGTGTCGCGTACAATACCCATGCCTGTAGGTCCAAGGTCAAGGTCACTGTTACAAAAAATAGAATTTTCTTGCAAAATCATGTCGGCTCTGTAACTTTGTTATTTCTTATTGGATTTTTAGCTCACCTGTCACATAGTGACAGGGTGAGCTTTTGTGATCACCCTTCGTGCGTCGTTCGTCCTTTGTCCGTTCACAATTGTTGTCCGCACTCTCACACCGTTCAACCCGATAAGGTGAATGCCGTGGGTAAGCCGACAGCAGTTGCTTGTGTACATGAACGTTTTTTGGCGAAACTGAGTATTGGCCTGATTTTTAAATTTTCCCGCAATATCTTAGCATACAAAAGTATACGTATTGATTCCCTGTTTGTCAAGGACTCTACTGACCAAATCTTGACGCACACAGGATATTATTTACAGAGAAATTGCAGAAAAAGTGTGCAATTTGTTGACAATATATGTCATTTGACGAATCGGTCCCAAATATCCTTTTTATTACCAAATCTGAAATATTTGAAATATTCCATGATAAAGTTCAATTATTTCCCTGTAATTATTTGAAACCACAGGTTCCAATTTGCTTTCTCTAAAAAGATATTTACTTTTAAACTTGGTACGTCATGGTGATTTTGGTAATGACAACGGCCGTTGACACTAAAATATTGGTACAGTTGAATGCAGTTTCGTCAGTGGATTGGATAACGTTAACGGCCGTCAAGTGAACTTATTTTCAACGTCGCTGTTGTCTGCTTTATGCATTAAGTGTATCAGACTCTAGTGTTAACAAATCTAGGCTTCTCCTTGTTGTGTATAAATCAAGATAAATATTGAAAAGTGTGTTTACCTGAAGAAAAACATTTATAACATAACACCTGATTTCCAGGTTGTATATATTACCTAATGTTTTGTTGTTGATGCAATTTTAGAATTGTAATAATTTTAAGTATTCAATTATTTCGTAAACTTGTCAAAAGAGAATTACAAGCGTTTGTACACATTCAAATGAAATACAATACAGGGGTTTTCCTAGCCATTTTGGGAAAAGGACCCTGGCCAGAATTGGGAAATTTTAGCGCGTGAAATGTTTCATTTTGGGAATTTTTATCGACAAAAATACAACTTTTGGGAATTCTGAAATCATTATAATACATAGCACAAACAAAACTTGCACTTGAATGTCCCATTTGTTTTACTTTTGTGTATATAAATGGCAATAACCTTCTAAAATGCAAATAGTTTAAAACAAATTTGTTTTTGTTTTTTTGCTACTAGAACCATATGCCCAGAACACACAAACTATCATGTTTCAGTTCTTGTGATATATGATTTACTTGTACAATGACATGATATTATGATTAGATAGTATATATATAATTTTTAATTTTACAATAGTGGACTACAAATCGGTAACAATGTTTGCTTTTTTCATCTCTTTTGTTCATATAATATTTATTTAGTAACATTTTAGCGCATATGAAAAAAATTGCGGAGATTTTGTATTTTGACACCTTTTTAATTGTCAAAGACACAGTTTTGACAGTTCTTGCGAGAATCAAAATATCTCGCGATAAAGATTGTACCGATTGTTGTGAAATATAGGCGTGTCTAGAGTAGTGTAAATTTATCCAGGATTAGCGAATTTTACACCTGGTTGTGACGTCACATGCATAGTGCGAGATAAAGCAGCCAGTTGTTGTTTACAACGTAAAGCGAAAGTTAACACTGTTTCTTATGTTTTGAAAATTATCTGTGGATTCAATTGGGAAAAATGGAAGAAATTTCGGATTGGGAAAGGGTCCGTTTGCTTTGGGAAAGTGTCCGTTTTCCGGACCCTCAGAAAGGCTAGGAAAACCCCTGCAATATAATATTTTATCTAACTTTGTACAAATCCTTATATTATTTACTATGAACTTTACGAACTTGAAATTTAATGCACTTGCACAGCCGCCTGCAGACGAGAAAAAATGTTGCACCGTATATTATTTCAGCTCGAACTTTATCTGGGGACGAACCATACCGAGTACGTAATATTATAGTTTTAAAATTCGGAAATAAATGTAATTATTCTTCATTTTCATTTAGTAGCCATTACTCTTTAAGAATACTCGAAGCGCAGGCGGCCTTGATTTACTTCTGATTTATAAATGAAATGATATAGACAACGAAAGTAAGTAAAATTCAACTCAGAATGAAGTATTTGAAGTTCTTTTGCTTCGTATTTGTAACAGACGAAAAACAACTATTCTTATGCGACTAAGTTTTGCCACTGACCGTATCAAGGCGGTAACCCCTCGGGTTCTCACTTCCGTTAATTGTTTGAGGCGTCCATATTAAAATTGATTATTGTAATACCATGTTCTCTTTTTGTCTCTACTGTTTGGCTGTGTGGAGAGGCTGTGTCTGCTGGATGTGGCCATCCCTGATATGCATATTTCACTGTTTTATAATATATAATTGTCGTCACATCTGCTTCGGTGACAATAGAATATAGTCTAACTATAAGGTGTCGTAATCTCTGTCAGATCAAACTCAAAGTAAAACAGTAAGTATCTCAAAACTTTCGTAAATATGGCGTTTTCAACTGACTGTGACTTGCTGTTTAAGGAAAAAATATACAACAAAATTGGCAATGTTCGCGTTAAAAAACCATCGGTCAAATCACATTGCAATAAAAACATTTAATTATGTTCTCAAGACCAGTGTTAATCATTATAGAGACAAAGCTAATTTTCACTTGACGGCCGTTTACGTTATCCAATCCTCTGACGAAACTGTATTCAACTGTAAAACTTGGTATAATTGTTCACCATATCAAGACGGTGTGTCACGTACATGCCCAAGCCTGTAGGTCGAAGGTCAAGGTCACTGTTACTAAAAATAGAATTTTCTTGTCCCGGCTGTTACTTTGTTATGAATGGAGGGATTTCAAAATAACTTGGCACAAATGTTCACCATGGCAAGGCGGTGTGTCCTCACAATACCCATGCCTGTAGATCCAATACCCAAGCCTGAAGGCCCAAGGTCAAGGTCACTGTTACTAAAAATAGAATTTTCTTGTCCGGGCTGTAACTTCATTATAAATGGAGGGATTTCAATGTCTTGACACAAATGTTCACCATGACAGGGCGGTGTATTGTGTACCATGACCATGCCTGTAGGTCAAGGTCACTGTTAATAAAAATAGAATTTTCTTGCAAAATCATGTCCGCTCTGTAACTTTGTTATTTCTTATTGGATTTTTAAATAACTTGGTATAATTGTTCACCATATCAATACGGTGTGTCACGTACATGCCCAAGCCTGTCGGTCGAAGGTCAAGGTCACTGTTACTAAAAATAGAATTTTCTTGTCCGGGCTGTTACTTTGTTATAAATGGAGGGATTTCAAAATTACTTGGCACAAATGTTCACCATGACAAGGCGGTGTGTCCTCACAATACCCATGCCTGTAGATCCAAGTTCAAGGTCACTTTTACTAAAAATATAATTTTCTTGTCCAGGCTGTAACTTCGTTATGAATGGAGGGATTTCAAAATAACTTGACACAAATGTTCACCATGACAGGGCGGTGTGTCGCATACCATGCCCATGTCTGTAGGTCAAAGGTCAAGGTCACTGTTACTAAAATAGAATTTTCTTGTCCGGGCTGTTACTTTGTTATGAATGGAGGGATTTCAAAATAACTTTGCACAAATGTTCACTATGACAAGATTGTGTGTCCGCACAATACCCAAGCCTGAAGGTCCAAGGTCAAGGTCACTGTTACTAAAAATAGAATTTTCTTGTCCGGGCTGTAACTTCATTATAAATGGAGGAATTTCAAAATGTCTTGACACAAATGTTCACCATGACAGGGTGGTGTATTGCGTACCATGCCCATGCCTGTAGGTCAAGGTCACTGTTCCTATAAATAGAATTCTCTTGTCAGGGCTGTAACTTCGTTAGGAATAGAGTGATTTCAAAATAACTTGACACAAATGTTCATCATGACAAGATGGTGTGTCCCGTACCATGCCCATGCCTGTAGGTCCAAGGTCAAGGTCACTGTTACTAAAATAGAATTTTCTTGTCAGGGTTGTAACTACGTTAGGAATAGAGTAATTTCAAAATAACTTAGCAGAAATGTTCACCATGGCAAGATGGTGAGTCGTGTACCATGTCCATGCCTGTAGGTCCAAGGTCAAGGTCACTGTTACTTAAAATAGAATTTTCTTGTCCGGGCTATAACTTTGTTTTGAATGGAGGGTTTTCAAAATAACTTGGCACAAATGTTTACCATGACAAGGCGGTGTGTTGCGTACATTACCCATGCCTGTAAGTCCAAGGTCAAGGTCACAGTTACTAAAACTTGAATTTACTTGTTCGGGCTATAACTTCTTTATGAATGAAGGGATTTCAAAATAACTTGGCACAAAATTAATGTTCACTATGACATTGCATTGCATTACCACCAACTTCTTCACAGACATTTCCGTAATGAGAAGACAACAGTGCCACAAATACCAATAATTTACTTGATCTTCAAGTTTATGCATATTCTTATAATTACTCGAACATCACTGTCTTTGAAATGCTATTATTCCCATCATTGCACTTGAGTGTCTGAAAACGATGCATAGCGGGGGCATCCGCATTTCTAGTTTCACTTATATTTTCACTTAAGTGCACTTCATCGATAACTTTGCAAATACTTAAGGTATCAACTTCAAACTTTCATTATATTTTCATTTCAGTTCTTTTTTCTGTAACATTACTGAAGTGATTGATATTTGACTAAAAGTAAATGTCTCTAATAAGAAATTACTAACAAGTTTTCTAACAAATTCAGAAATATTTCATAGTTATTCCCCTATTCAGTTTAATATTTATGGTACTTTAAGGAATTATTTCTGTTATTTGAAATGAATTTCTCCCTTACCATTCACTTTTTAATATTTTTCCTGATTGCACATGAATGTATGGCCATAGTTGTTATTGTTTTAGTCTTCAAATTGCATTTGTTTCAAATGATTCGAATAGTCGAGCGCGCTGTTTCCTCAGACAGCTCTTGTTATGATCTTGGCCTATACTTGCAGGGTTTTTTTAAGGAAGAGGGGAAGATGCTGGACGCTGGTCAAAAGGGGAAAAATGCGTGAAAATACAAATTTGGGGAAATTTTAGTTTATTATACACTCTTACTTGTATTAGCTACAGTGAATGTTTATACTCAAGTTTATGCTTCTGTCTTTCTTTTTTTACTTTAGCTTTCATTACCAAGCTGTCTATTTAGCATACAGATGCATGTATCTTTGTCATCTGTTTTTAAACAGTACAAGAATAAGTTATACTTGTTCACTTGAGGAGCCTGCTTAAAATGTATCGATTTATTGTGTACTTTGAATCAAAATCATTTCGGATGCAATATTTCCAGAAATCTTTTGTTTCGGCTAGTACTTGGGTAGTTATTGATAATTTCCAACTTAATTGTTGAATTCCCCAAGAAAATTAAATATTGCTGCTCAAAAGGAGGGTTCAAGCAATCCCCCCACCTCCCTGATACGCACATGCTACTACAACATGCGACGAACGATGATAAATGATCATAAAATTACACGGTACTTTGACTTTTAAATGTCGCGATAATTAATTTTTATTGTAGTTGTGAGTCACATCGTAAATTTGGACTTCAATTAATACTCCGGAAGATACGGGATATAAAATTCTTGGGATAAAAATTATTGCCCGGCACAGTTTTGAATGTGTGTTTCACCTGACGGTTCGTATTTTTGTGACAGAACATGGCGCCCTATTCTGTTGTTCGTATTTTGCATTTTTCGTCGTTCTTTTTACCTGACAGTGCAAACAAGCCGCATCCGTTTAAAAGCACGACGAAGACAATATCTTCAATTAATTGCCAATTATCAAAACAACAGATTCTTTTTTTTTGCCCGGTGTCAGTATACATTCCTCGGCGATAATTAGACTGGCGTGTGCATGCATTTAATCGACTGGTTGGTATTTTTAAAGTGGGCGGAGCTTATTGTTTTAGCAAAACATGTTTTACTATCTAATCGTAAACGGTGTGACATGAAAGATTATAGGCGGGGTTTAAATTTACTACGACTGTCTACGTTGATGGTTGTGATTTTCTTTTTCGGAAGTCCGCGGGACGTATGTTATCGAGAAATTCCGCAGACGAGTTGTATTTTAGCTGTAATTTACGGCGGTACGCTCGCTATCGGTACTCAACTGTTGTAAAATCCACTTAAAACTGGCAGGCAGAATTCCCAACACAACGATAATCCAGTACCAGTAGTGTTAAAGTTGACGACCAGGATACAGTGTCTGTGACGTAGCGAATCTAAATTTAGTAACATTCGACAAATAATACTAGGTTGCGTACGTACCTAATTTCTAACAAATATTCGTGAAAATTTTGCAGATTTTAGATGAAATAGATTAAACATAACTATAAATTAAGCTTCTGTTTACATTTTGCTAAAAAAATTATCACTTTACAAGGGGGAAAGTGATTTTGGTTGGGGAAAAAATGTATGTTGGGGAATTTTTTTCCCAGGGGAAGACGCCGACTATCGGCGTCAGTTTTTTAAGGAAAAAAACCCCTGACTTCATAGCACTCGGGACTTTTTTCAGTCGATTTTATAGCTGATATTCAATTGTGTTCCCAATCACAAAACATATACTATATTCCGTTGTGCATATCACACAGATTTTTACCTCCCAAAATGGGAACAGATCATGGGTGCGAGTTATACATACGATAAAATGATTCAGTATTTTTTCATCACCTAAAATTTGCAAAAAAACAAAGTCCCGTGATCAACGGGAACGTCCGAATTTGAGTATGACACCAGACTCCATGAAGCAGAATTCTACATGTAATTACAGTAAAAGTAATACGAGATATTTAAAATGAACAAATTAGTGAAATATCGGTAAGAGTTTGCACGAAAGACATCTATGTTTATAAATAACTTTTGCCAGCATTTGTTTGTTTTTTTTTTGCCAGAAGCAGTAGTACACTATTTAGCGATCACAATTGCCACTTCAATAAGGCCTGCCAATGTGAAGTAATGTTAAATTAACAAATTATAGTAAAGATTTGGTGAGCTTTTAATGTTAATAACTTTTTGAAAATCGGCTGGTAAGAACCTAATTTTCCGAAAAATCAGCTGCCAATTGTTGTTTACATTCATCTTATGCTCACCATCGTTCGAGAGCTAGGGTAGAAGAGTTTACAGGTTTAATTTACATACCACTTGTCATGGTGTGCCTTTACAACTACTGGATGGACCCTAGCAATGTTCGCACATGTTTGATCTATTTTTTAAAAAGTTTCCAGGGAACAAGTAATGTACCGTAAAATGGGATATTTTGGTCTTGGTTCATAATTGGCCTAATTGGCCACCCTAACGAAAAGGCCAAAATTAAACTCACCAAAATATGCCACAGGTGAAAGTTCAACCCATTTAGTGTCATTAAGTGCAAACACAACAGATTGTCTTTCAAACTTTGCCGACGTTGACCATTATTTATCGCTTATCAAACAACCTGATAAATCTCATAATTTTAAATTGCAATTAGTGATTTCAGTTTGTTGGATTATTGTAGCAATAAATATTGTGAAAATGTCAATCTTAAAATATTTTATGCATTACACATGACAAAATAACGTATCTATGTTTATTTTTCGCCACACAATGATTATGATCAAAATTAAACTGGCCAAAATAAAACACAGGCATTTTGGGTCAAAATGGCCAAAATATCAAGACGCCAAAATATCCCAATCTACAGTATGCAAATATCATGGTGTGGGCTTTGGTAAAAAAGGGCGTGGCAATCACAATGTTTACCTCTGGGATCAGTAAGATTCATGTATATATATGTATGTATATATCACTTGCTAAATACTGTCCTCTTTATATTTCAGGTTTTGTCAACAAAATATTGATAAAGAAAACAGTGAGAATTAAGGCACCACTAAAATACTTGGGGTCCGTTGGGGAGGTGAATGTAACCTGGTAGCCAAGGATAAGACCAAGGCACTAACAGTTTCAGTCAAAGTAGTTGAACGGAGAATAGTAAATAACAACAATGCAAAATTTTGCAAGTTGACTTACGGTAATAAGCACTACTGCTGGAATTTGTAGTGTTGTAGCCTTTCCCATAAAATACATGAATATTTCAATGTAAAAACATAAATTAGAACTACATTAAAAGAGTAAGACTGAATGAAATTCAAGGATAGCTCAATGCATAACTTCAGTTAACATTAAGGTTAAAGGATGTGATACTAGGGAAAATTGGAAACATAACCAGCAATTGTGTAACTAGTCCAACTTCAAATACTTCAACTCTAGTGGTCTTTTACATGTTTATAGCAAGACCTGCAGCAGAGATATTCAGAGTGTAAAACTGGTGACAGGAATATTGTATTTGGGGATTTAGCCGAGAAAGATGTCAGACCTGGATGTATTGAAGGAAATACCTGGCTATAAAGCCATTCTCAAGTCGGTGCTCAAGTCACAGATTCAGCTGCTGGTAAGCTCGTACATCTGTGCCCAAGGTTATAAAACTCAGCATGAAAACCAGTCTCAAATCTCAAGCATCTGATTGGCTGAAATGGCGACCAGTCCCCATTTCAGCCAATCAGATGCTCGAGATTTGAGACTGGTTTCCTAGCTCGGTTTTATAACCTTCAGGCCAGATTTCACTGAACATTGCAAGAGCTATTAAGGGAGAATATTTGGTAAATTAACCCTTTCATCCAAATATATAAGTCTTAATGGCATGGGTGAACAGTGTAGATCCAGATCAGCTGGCACATCCATGTCGTCTGATCAGTATATGCACCAGTGTTTTTTTTTATGCCAAATATTTGGAGAAATTGGGCCCCATTCCCCCCTCAAAATAGTATATATTTTTCCCCCACATCTGATAAAAAATTCCCCCTTTTCCAGAGTGTTCGTTAAACTAATGTGTAATAGCGTGGTAAAAATTCAACACTGGGAAGTAACAGGCAAGATTTACTTGGTTGTACTACAATATTAGCAAAGCAAAAGATCAGTGAACTTTGTTTTGTTGTGATTGACACGCTGCAAGTGTCTTTTAAATATTCACCCTTTTCTTTGTTCGCGTCGCAATTTTCCCCCTCCAAAGGGCTGCGACCCCCTTCGCCTAAACGTGAAAGAAAACACTGTGCACTGTTGACTTTTTGTTCAGAAATAAACTAAAGAATGTAATTTAAGCAAACTGTGCATATCCTGATCAGATTTTATGTTAATTAAATACAAAATGTAGTTGAACACTTTCTCCTCAAACATCTCTTGTTCACTTTTGCTTATAGAAAAATGTCTGAAGCAGGGCTTTTTCAGACTGTCCTACGGGGCCGATGCAAAATAGCGACCATTTTTCCCACTTTCAAGAAAAAAAATCCCAATCTCATAAATTTATTCCCCTTTTGAACCAAAATGCCTTTTTGCTTGTAAAAATTATTAAACGAGAAACTTTAAATCAAGACTTTTCAAATATACGCGAATCATATGTTTACATTTAATCGTTGTCTGTGAAAACTACTTTCCGTTAAAATGTATGTACTGGTAAAAACCGGTATTCACTATACCGCAAGCTGAAGATGGATCGCCCATGATTCCAGATAACTTTTATTATGGTCAATTTATTGTTTAAATATTAACAGAAATTATTTTTTTATTTCGTGAACAAATGTTTTTTCGCGATAATCGTTTGACTGCGTACAAAACAGAAAGGATGAATCAAAAATGGTATGTGCAGTACCGGCTTTTATACTGACCCGCGAAAACTAGTGACGAAAATTTTAAAATGTTGCATAATAGTAAAAACAATGCAAAAAGGCCACGAAAAAAAGATGCCAAGGGTACTCCAAAACTAAACTCTCTTCAGAACAAAACATCTAATGTTTCAAAATTTTAATGTCCATGAAAGTTCTTTCCCAGTCAGTTGAAACTTGCCAAGTTTCTGAGGATCAGATGATGGTCATTCTACCTAAACTGTATAAGTGATACATCTGTAAAGCTGTCAGAACAAACTCTGAAAGAGATTTGTAACACTTCCTGGGACACTAAGGCAAAGCAAATCAAGCTATAATGCAGCTAAATGAATGCTGAAATTTCCCAATTTGGTTTGATTTGTCGAGACTTTTTTCCCAAATTTGACTATTTACCGCATCAAAAATACCTAATTTGGGCAGGGGCCAACCCCAAAAACCCCTGAAAAAGCCCTGTGAAGATAGATTGTAATTGTTGGTCTTTATTTTCTGATAAAATTATTGCTTTAGATTGTGGTAACTATGGTCTCATCACTTCAAGGATAAAAGACAACTTAACCCATTACTTTAAATTTAACGGTATGGTTTTAACACATGTGCGACCAGTGTAGATCTGCACTGGTCGCATCTTGGACAGAAATAACCTATTGACTCCAAAAGCAATTACTGTAGATCCTGATCAGATGGCACAAGCGTGACAGGTGATCTGGATTGATCTACGCTGTTTTCCCACACTTTTTAGGTGTATCTTAAGGACAAAGGGTTTAACGCTTTACTCCTTAAATACGCATTTTTACACAGGTGCGACCAGTGTAGATCCAGATCAGCCAGCACATCCGTGCTGTCTGATCAGGATCTGCACTGGTCGCATTTTGGTCAGAGATAACCTAACAAATCAAAAAGTGAACAGTTTAGATCCTGATCAGACTGCACGGATGTGCCGGCTGATCTGGATCGAAACTGTTCGCCCTCGCAATAAAGGTATGTCTATGGAGGAAAGGGTTAACATAAGTATGATGTTGCAGATGCAGCAGCTGTCAGAACATGCCGGAGAAGAATCAATAATCATGACGGCCAGCGTCCATGATGGCACTCTGTCACACCTTGGTTCAAGCACAGGCAAGGGGTTCCTGGAGGGACGAGATGAAATCAAGTCCCAGTTTCTTGGTTATTGTCTCAAAAGTAAGCATCTTTCTGATAATCATTACACTTCATCTCGTGCTCTATCAACAGTTGGGCATTGTAATGCTAGCCATTTTGAAAAAAAGATTTTGGAATCTAAAAGGGGTAGATTCACGAAGGCTCAAAAGTAACGAGTGTTTGTTATTTAACCCTTTCCTCCATATATACACATTTTTACGCATGTGCGACCAGTGTAGAGCCAGATCAGCTGGCACATCCGTGCCGTCTGATCAGGATAGGCACTGGTTGCTTTTTGGTCTGAGATAACATAATGAATCAAAAAGCGAACAGATCCTGATCAGATGGCTGATCTGAATCTAAACTGTTCACCCATGCAATAAAGGTGCATCTATGGAGGAAGGGGTTAAAATCTGAAATTGTTGTTACATTCCTTGAAATATTTCAGGGGAGCATTTAATCACTGCTTTGTCTGTCTGTCAGTTATGCTTTTGTCCAGTCTTTGTCTCAGCAACCATTGACCTTGGAGATTTGGATCTTTTGTCATGCTCATACATGCTCATACAGCATATTGCAGCACCTTTCCAATCTGCACTGTTTATCAGTATCAACAAAACTTCGTATAATATATGAAGAAGAAAGTACAAAAAAAGATAATATAAGCAGAGCAACAAATGAAAGTTTGTGTTTACTGAGTTATGACCCTTTGATTTAGCTACATTTTAGCACCATTCCTGTGTTCCGAGGGAGCATTAACCCTTTCCTCTATATATACACCTTTGTTGCATGGGCGAACAGTTTAGATCCAGATCAGCCAGCACATGTGGATCTAAACTGTTTGCTTTTTGATTTGTTAGGTTTTTAGTTTTACTGACCAAAAGCGAACAGTGCAGATCCTGATCAGACGGCACAGATGTGCTGACTGATCTAGATCTACATGTACACTGGTCGCACAAATGTAAAAAGGCGTATGTATGGAGGAAAAGGTTAACTGTTCCACTAATTTCTTGTGTTCTATTAGAAATAAGACTTGATGATAAACTTAATATTGAAAATGTCAAATATGCTTTTAAACTTGAAAATGTTGCAAGCTATGCATTCTTTAGGCAAATTTCCAACACATTTTGGTGTTTTTTATATGGGGCACAGGCGTCAACCAAAATAATTGAAATGATTTTATTTGTTTTAAGTTGTGAATTAATAAAGATTAAGATTATGAAATATATGTTTTTAAAGGGTGTGGCATTATACTTTTGAGAAGTCATCAAGATGGCACAATGGTTACATCAATGCCCCTTTCTTCTTGTTCGATTTAAATACAGAAGTATTTCCGAACATTTGGTTGGTAAATTTTTGTGGCATGTTTACGCAAATGAATCAGTGGTTTGTAACTTGAACTCATTCATAACTAAAATTTTTAATAGCATGGTTTACTTACAACAATCCTTGGACAACCTTGTTAAAATATTTGAAACCTTCTCGCCATTATCAAACAGTGTTTATAGACATGTATAATAATATGTGAGATAATGGAATGGTGATTTTTATCTGTTTCAGCCTACCACAAGCAGAAGACACATGAGCCTCAGAAACCATACCAGAGAACACATCCCAGTCCCCGATCTCCGGCCCAGATATCACTACAGTCCTCCAAACGTCCCAGACTGCACTCTGCCTCACCCGGAAACACTTACCCACCTGTCACATCAAGTTTTCCTCCCGCTACTGGTGCTTACCTTGGACAATCTGGGACAGATTCAGGGAATGCTAATGATCTAGTGCGCGTGAAAACTGAAATAATTGATAACCAGTCTGAAAACACTCAGACTGGAACAATGGACACGCTGCCACACCCCGCTGCCATGGCAACTATCCCAGACACAATCCACCTGTCTCATACACTAACTACTGGTGCTAATACCCCATCCACACAAATCTCCAGTGACTTACATGCCAGTGTTTCCAGTATTGAATCAGAAACTGGTCAGGATGTTAATGATACGGAGGATACGGACAGTTCTAACATTTCTAACATAAAAGTAGAACAGGTGGAGGATGAACTGGAGATAACTGGGGTAGAAATGGCAGCAGCTAATTGGGGTCAAGGTCAAGGTCAGACAGGGTTTGGAACAGATGATGACAGCTCCTTCAGCCAGTCAGCGAACCAGTCAGGTTACAGTAAGTACATATCTTGTTGTGTTAGTAGCTTCATAAAATGCACACTGGAGTAAACACTGACATAAAATATCTTGTTTTGATGTCTAAAAGCAGTCTATTCACAGTTTGCAGACTAGAGGCATTAGTGAATGAAACACCATAGGTAACCTTCTCATTCTGTATACAATTCTACCAAACTGTTGCTCAAGTCCTGGTTTACAGTTGCAGAATTCCTGGTTTACTTAAGTTCAGTGTCTTTTAAAATAGAAGTGATTTTTTTTATAAAAATAATATGGGGATCCAGGGCTGAAAAACAAACAAAATGACAGCTGTTCCACAAAGAGAGCAGGTCAATATTCTGAAAGTGAAGGAGACCCGGAAAGTATTATACTACTAATAATTGTTCTGGTAATGTCATGAATGTAACGTAACGTATTTATGGCGGGTAACGCAACGCCGCGCCGCTCCTTAAGCTATTTATTATAACGTTGACGTCACATATTTTGTTATTGTTTTGATGTGACTTCAATAAAGGATACGAACCTGTACAAACGCTTTTCTTCCACTATACCTTCTCGACAGGTAATAAACAAAAGTGATGTAATTGACTCCCCTTACTATTTTGAGCCAGTCTGTTCATTGTCAATAGCTTAGAGAGAAATTATTAGTAAACAGCAAATAGTGTAGACCCTGATTAAACTGCATATATGATTAGGCTGATCTGGGTCTATACTGATCAGTTGTGCTTTAAGCTTAAAGGATCAACACAAACTTATTATTTATTAATTCACCAGCCTTCTCATCTGTGTTTACATTTATAAGAAAAGTCCCTCTTAGGCTATGCATAGACTGCTTTAGTTTTGATGTCATAGGTTATTTACATGACTGTTTTCATATTTATTAAAGTAGAAAGAAACAGGAAAGCCTTTAATGTTGCTATGTACCGATGTATGTCCAAATTTGGCAGAATCACAAAGACTCCAGTGTGCATGAAAGCAATGAAAAATCTGACAGTGACCTGCAGAAGGTTTTTTTTATGATATCAATTCTTATAACAAAGTCTCCTTTCTATCATTTTGAGCATGTTCATTGATTGTTCATATATTTGTTTTGTATAAATTTATTGGCTAAATAGGGGACAGTGTAGACCCTGGTCAGACTGCACTGTTGAGCAGGCAGACCTTGGTCTACACTGGCTGCACTTAATTTATGCTTAGCACTTAATGACTTACATGTATGCTTGAATTTAATGATGAATTAGGAAGGCATTCAACATTGTCAGATTTTCTTCGCAATAGAGTATAATTTATATGTTATGTACATGTATATTTGGCCATCTTTACCTATTTTGTGCTTGCTTTAACTAGACCAATGATACAAAAAGAATCAAGTCCTGTAAATAAACTTTTACAAACCGAACTCCCCTTAACCATGTTTAATTTACAAGAATATATACATGTACCTGAGTGGCCCTGTCAATTTGTCTGTCCCTTTTTAGTATTTGTAAGTTAAACTTAACAAACATTGAGTCAGATGTTTGTATGTAAATTCAGTGACCAGCCAGAACCCTGTGGTAAGCTGTTAGTTGTGGCCCTTTGATTTTTATATGCCTGTTTAAAAAACAGTTGTGTTTTGTCACTACACAGGTTGTCCATTGTACATTTGGACTGTCCAAAAATGTTTTAGTTTCTGATCAATAAAATTTTCTAAAGAATTGTTTGGGCAACAGTCACCAAACTTGAAATTGGGATTGGTCTATGGGAGTAGATGGCCTCTGTCATTTTGGCTGTCAAAAGGTCAAAGTTCAAGGTCCTTGAAATAAAAATTGGTTTCTGATCAAGAACTGTTCAGTTTGAGCTGTCGTCACTCATTTTGTTAGGGAGATTACTTATTGTGAGCGGATGACCTCCATTTATTTGAAGGTTCGTAGGTAGCATGTCAATGTCCTTCAATTGAAAATTGGTTTCCGATTAATATCTGTAGAACGATTTGACCTACAGTCACTAAACTCGGAAGGAAGATTGGTTTTAGGAGGTACATGTAAATGACCCCAAATGATTTAAGGGTCAGTAGGTTAGAGATCAAGATCATAGTGACCTTCATAAGTAAAGTTTCTGATCAATAAATGAAGAACAGTTCAACCTACAATCAGCAGACTTCAACAGTAAAGACAATCACCAGTAGAGAGAATTGCCTTGGTAAGTAGATAAGATGACTCCTTTTGTTTAAGGGCTCAAGGTCAACATGACACTTACTTTTAATTGAAAATTGAAAATAGGTTTCTGACCAATAACTTAAAAAACCTGGTTTTTCTTGGTAGGTAGTTGACCTGATTTGAGTTTGCGTAACATTACCATAATTATATGCCTTGCTATTGCAGAGGTATTATTCACTCTCACTCTCCATTGCAGAATGTTCTCGAGACTTGTCATTGTCATTGCCATAGTATAGTTTTGTTTAGTGTCTTACAAAGTAAGGCACTTCCAGTTATTTAGTTGCATGTTGTTGTTATTTATATCTGCAAAGTTTACTTGTTTTGACAACAGATGTTATTAGAAGTAATTTGGCAAACCTTAAAATAGTGTTAAAGTTTTGGGCCTGCTTTGATGTGTTGGTTCAGGGCAGCTGCATACAAACATTTTTTTTTAAAGATGGCATTTGATATTGCATTGCATAAGTAAACAAACCTTCCAGAATTAGGTCTTTTGCAATATCTCAATGCCATAATTATAGAATGATAAAAAACTTTGTCTGTTGGAAATGAATGTACCAGATTTAATGCCAGGTGGTAGATTATTTGTAGATGTACTTAAAACTTGTTAACCCTTTCCTCCATAATATATATGCCTTTATGACTTGGGTGAACAATGTAGATCAAGAAGCAGTTCAGGATCAGCTGTGTTCACTTTTTTACTTAATTAGGGCCCAAGATCATAAAACTAAGATTTGAGATCAGTCTCAAATCTCAAGGATCTGATTGGCTGAAATGGCGACTGGTCACCATTTCAGCCAATCAGTACCCAAGTTTATAAAACTGAGCATGGAAACCAGTCTCAAATCTCAAGCATCTGATTGGCTGAAATGGTGACTGGTCGCCATTTCAGCCAATCAGATGCTTGAGATTTGAGACTGGTTTCCAAACTCAGTTTTATAACCTTGGGACCAGATCCTTGAGATTTGAGACTGATCTCCAGATTTAGTTTTGTGATCTTGGGCACCGGTTATTTCTGACAAAGATACGACCAGTGGAGATCCTGACTGCACCAGTGTGCTGACTGATTGGATCTACACTGGTCGCACACGCATAAAAACACATATAGATGAAGTAAAGGGTTAATTCCTTGTTAAATAATATACATTTAGTATGTTATTATCTGCGGTTTGTTGAGTTTGACCACCATTTTGATTGACAAATGACAGTGTCCATGAATTTAGCATCATTTTAGTGGGATATTTTGTCTTCCCTATTGAAATAGTCTCTTGTTTGATGGCAAAAATATGCTAATTTTGACTACAATTGCAAATGTTGGTTCACAATTGGAGTTGTATTGATGTTTTGCAAGTGTTGGAGCATAAAAGCAATTAAATTCATGTTGAATCAACTTAACTATTTACTCCATATATGTGTATTTTTATAGCATGTGTGCAACCAGTGTAGTTCCAGATTAGCTGGCACATAAATGCCTTCTTATCTGGATACTCCCTGGTCACCAGTTGGGTCAGAAATAACCCTATGAATCTAAAAGCAAACGCTATAGATTCTGACCAGACGGCATGGATATACATTGTTTGCTCTATGAATCTAAAAGCAAACGCTATAGATTCTGACCAGACGGCATGGATATACATTGTTTGCTCATGGATAACGGCTATTCCTATGGTGTAAACCCACTATGGAAATACTTCTTATTCTAACCTTATTCCATTTCAAGATTCGTGACATAATTAACCCAATTTTTTATGGTCAAACTTACTTGAGTATTATGAGAATAGAGAACTTGCTAGACCATAAGATTTTAGGGATATGCATGTTATATCTGGGGCTTATAATTATTATGTTTCTTAAAATTTATATCTTTATGTTTTTCATGCTTTTACTTCCTCTTGAAGCTTAGACGTTAGGTGTAGTTTGGTGTAAAAATCATAGAAGCTGATCTACCTATATAAGTATATAGAGACAGTGTTTTTCAGTGATCAGTTCTCAAAGATAACATAAACTGTAAAAGAGAATATAATTTGATTTATAATGTGTAGCTTTAGAGCTTTGATATTGAAGATAAGACCATGACCTTGTCTTTCTCTAAGTAAAAAAAAATGTGTTGATGGCTAAACACAAACGATGTAGACAGATGGCTAAACGCAAACAATGATAAGTGATAATCTGTCTATTAAATTACAACCTTAACCTGGTAACAGTTTCTAGAATAGCACATATCTGATTGGCTTATTAGGATCATGTGACTGCCTTTCATTTTTCAGTGAAGAAGCTCCATATTACACTGTACGAGGGGAAATTGTGTACAACATAGTCACAACTACTTAAATCAGTTAATGAAAAATACAGAAAATGTTGGTTAACGTTGTAATTATAAGAATTGAATTTCATTTTTCTGTGTGTCATCAATGTATAAACTTTAATGTTTACCCATAATTTTAACCTTGTTTTATGCAGATTTGAAGGGTCATCTCTGTTTGATAAAATATTACTGTAATTGCTACTTTGAATATCAATTCGAAAACATGTGAGTGGTTTACACTGTCATTTATCAGGCCAAAATTTACAAAATAGTGTTATAAAAAATATTGCAAAAAAATTAAATGTGGTAAATAGTGTGCTCCTTTTAATTCAGTTACCTCTTCACAAACATTTCTTATATTAATCAATTAATATCAATCATATTTAACACATTTCTCATAATCAAATTTACTCTCATTGCCTTAAGTCTTTCTTGGGAAGTTTGGCCTCCAGTATTGGCAGGAAAAAGTTATGTTTCTGCTGTGTTTTTGTGAAGAAATTGGGCCCTGGTTTTAGCCCAAGTATTGGCCCCAGTATCAGCATAGAAAGGAACACTGCTGTATATTGGTTGATGGAGGATGGACCTGTGCCCAAGGTTATAAAGCTGAGCATGGAAACCAGTTTCAAATCTCAAGCATCTGATTGGCTGAAATTGTGACCAGTTGCCATTTCAGCCAATCAGATGCTTGAGATTTGAGACTGGTTTCCAATCTCAGCTTTATAACCTTCAGCCCTGTACTAGCACTGAACCTGTTAATCATCATTGTACATGGCGGTCTCATGAGGATACTATTTATTGTTGGTTGTTGTTATTGTTGTTTATTTGAAGATTGTTAAGTTTTTTTTTAATTTAAATGTACTGTTGTTCTAAGATAATGATAATAATAATTCATCTAAAGGTGCTCATTACATTTTAATGGAAATCAGCTTTTTTATAATAATTATGCACTCCGAAGATGAGTATTGTGGGAACACCCTTGGTGGGTGGGCAGGCGTCCGGGCAATGTCCACAGCGATGTCCGTTGAATAACTCAAACAATTCTTGACAGACCTTAATGTAACTTAGGGAAAATGTTTATGGGCATAATATCTCAGCCAAGTTCAATAACCAGTCAAATCGCTTGAGCCAATTCAGAGTTATGGCCTATTATTTGTACATAAAATGGCAAATTCTTCGATCGGCGTATTTTGTGGCACTAAAATTGTTTATTTAGACTTTACTGTACATAACTATTGTTTCTATAAGCTGTAGAATCCCAGTTGGATGATCACACCACTATTAAGAACATCCTTATATTTAGATTGTTATTTTACAATCAGGATATGTATTCTTTTTTCCTGAAATAAAGAAAACACCACTCCACAATTAAGACCACTTTTACTAAGTCCCAAAAGTTGTCTTCATAGCAGAGTTTCAGTGTGCATGCAAGTTAGATTCCAGATATAGAAAAAATTGTGTCTTACCAGTTACATTTTGTGTTGTTAAAGAAGTGGTTTTAATAATTAAAGTGAAATAAAGGAAAATAAATGAAGTATCAACATGGTCATTGGCTGGTTATATAAATGTTAAAGCAGTACATGCATATTGAATTGTGTTAAAATTTGTGCACTTAAAACATGTTTCTAGACAGTATTGTAACTGCAATCTCCAGGGTGCAGTAATCTCGGGGAGTGTTCAATAATGTCACACATCCAGATAGGATGACATTACATATTATTACACCTCACGTGATTAGTTTACTATATAGCGTAATGTGACGTCACCGGGAGATAATCGCTACTGTCACATATGCGACAGCATCATGTCACCCTCGCGTGGATCTAAAAATAAATATCTTGGAAATCCGATTACAAATTAACTTCTACGCATGCGTAATTGACCAAGGGAGATAAACGCATTTTGATCATTATTTGTAGCCGCTTATTGAGCATTATTGATTTTGGACTTCCGGCGCTTGATTTTGTTCCCAAACGATATTTGGTCATAGTCAAGATCTCTAAAAAAACAAATGTTCGGTGTAATAAAATAAATATCACATCCCATTGGGGGAAACAGTACGAAATGTTAACCCTTGAGAAGGTAATGTCAACCTCGGCTAACGCCTCGGTTGACATTACTTATCTCGGGTTAACATTTCGTACTGTTTCCCTCAATGGGATGTGATATTTATATATTGTCACATAGTGTTGACACATTACTTGTTCAGGTGAGTATTTTGACCTTAATGCATTTTAAGTCATGTGCATTTCACTGATACAGCATATATTTAATAAGAAAAAAACCCCATCAAATAGTCCTAGAGTACAGACAGGCTTTAAATAAATATAAAATTGTGAAGTTTAATAATTCATCGACAACTAACATTGTACCACTGACCAGTTGGTATTCACATCACACCTGCATTCCTTGCAAGCAAACCCAATCAAAAAAGAGCACAATTGTAAAAAACTGTGAGTGCTCAGTGTTACTCGTGGCCTAATGATTGTCAGCAGCTAGTCTCTTGCCACTATGTGTTTGTTTTCCCCTGCCACATAGCAAAAGGGAGATATAGGAATGGTCTTTGTCCATTGGTCTGTCTGTCCGTGTTTGCAGATTTCGTGTTTCTCCGTAACTTCTCAACTCCTGGAAAGAATTTCATGAATTCTTGGTCAAATGTTCACCCCATCAATACGATGTACAGAACCCATGTTCCAACCTCGTCAGCTAGAGGTCAAGGTAACCAGTGGTGTTGAAAGATATGAACCATGTTTTTGGTGTCCATTCCATATCTTCTGAACCCCTTGACGGAATTTCATGAAACTTCAGTCAAGTGTTAACCCAATCAAGATGATGTGCAAAATCCATGTTCTAACCTGGCTGGCTCAATGTCAAGGTCACCAGTGGTGTTTAAAGGTTTGAACCATGAATTTTGTGTCTGCGCCATAACTTCTAAACCCCTGGAAGGAGTTTCATGAAACTTTCGTCAAGTGTTCACCCCATCAAGTTATTGTGCAGAACCCATGTTTCAACCTGGACAGCTCAAGGTCAAGGTCATGAAAGGTGTTTATAGGTCTGATCCATGTATTTCCTGTCTGCTCCATAACTTCTAAACTTGTGAAAGGAATTTCATGAATCTTTGGTAGAGTGTTCACCTCATTTATACATTATTCTAAGCCTTAACAGTTTCTGATTACTTGCCTAATGAACCCCCGAACCAAGAATAAATACTGTACTCCAGCAACTCACACTGTTTTAGGTGCTTTTGTGATAAAAAGTATTAAGAGCTGACAGAAAAAATTAAGATTGATTGATGCTAGAAATACAAGCCTATGTGTTTGTTAGGAAGATTGAATGTTGTAAATTAACTGTTTCAGGGAAGACTTATCAAGATGGCAGAAAGCTTGTAGAAGATGTTTCTAACAACAACAACAACAACATTTACAATAACAACAGCATGATTCTAAAAAGGACGCTGACTCCAATATATAATCGTCATTTTAGTGGAGAAATACAGGGTTCTGCCAAAGACAAGGTTCTCTGTGATTACATCATAACGGGAGCCAGTCCTGGTTATGATAGGCTAGAAGATCATACACAAGCTCCAGTCTGGCAGCCAAGGAACACTGAAATACAAGACTCTTCCAAAGATAAACATGCCAACAATTCAGTGCTAAGTCAACCTGTTTATAGTGAGGCTATGTCACAGAATCTTCCACTGGATACAGCATTGGATTTTTCCAAACAAGAGTATCGGCAAATGTCTGACAAAGACGATAAAGGTGGTAATTCTAGTGGTGTGTTCAACAAAGGCGACAAGTGGTTAGAACATGGTTTTCTTACAGGAGATACATTTCGGCCTTATGGGTGCAAGTATTGCCCGAAGAAGTTCACGTATAAGGCAGATTTAAAGCGGCATGTAAGAATTCACACTGGAGAACGACCTTTCAAATGTTCTTACTGCACAAAGTCATTTACCCAGAGCACCCATCTCAAACTACATGTTGTTCGACATATGGACCTTGATCCAACAATCTTTGATGAACAAAAGTGATCTTTATTGATCTTTGTTTAATCTTTGTGTTCAAAAGAAAGTACTGTTTATCCCAAAATTACAAACACAATGTTGAACATTACCAACAAAGATTGGTTTTAGTGGGCATACTGAAGTTCATAAATACTTGAACTTTGTTTTTTATGCTGAAATAATTTATGAATACCAGTAGTTTCAAAATGATAAACAGTTCAATAATTGCTGAATAGATGAATATTTATGATCATGCTATCTTATAGCCTGATGGGGTTTTCTTGAGCTTGATAAGTTTTTCTTACGAGGTAATGGCAAAACTGCTTTAGAGCCAGGGCATATTTGTTGTATGAGATAATGGGTGTGTATCCAGTCTAAGTGATCTAGTCTAGTGGTTTGCCTGAAACCAGTGCCCAAGGTCATAAAACTAAATTGGGAGATCAGTCTTAAATCTCAAGCATCTGATTGGCAAAAAGGCAACTGGTTGCCAGGTCAGACTATCAGATGCTTGAGATTTGAGACTGATCTCCAATCTTAGTTTTATGATCTTGGTCAAAGTTGTTTTAAAAACTAACATTTTTATGCCATTAACCTTTTGGTTACACCCAAAATTTACTGTCATACAACTTGAACTAAATACCTAACCCCCTGGCTGGAGTTGAAATAAGGCTGCAATACTTTTGTGTTGTATACAACTTCATTCAGAACAATGGACACATTTGTTGAGTTTTTATATATTTATACACATTTTCTAGCATTGTTTACAATTTCAAATGATCTGTGATGATGTTTGTAGTTTTGTTCTTTATAATATCCTCCGCCGATGAAATCGGGAAGGGGATATTGTTTTGGCATTGTCCGTCCTTCACGCTGTCACACTGTCAAGCTGTCACACCGTCACGCTGTCCGTCCGAATGTCATTTCCGCGATATTTCTCTGCAAACACTGGATGGATTTCAACAAAACTTTTTGGGAACCATCAGTACCAAGAGGAGATGCACATATTGTCGTCTTGTTCCGCTTGGACCATTTAACACAGAGTTATGGCCCTTTGATAACCTATGCATTATGCATTTATATAGAGCAGTATTCGTTTCCACGCTATATCTCTGCAACTATTGGATGGATTTCAATGAAACGTTCTGGGAACCATCAATACAAAGAGGAGATGTGCATGTCATCGTCTTGTTCCCCTCAGGCCATTTAAAACAGAGTAATTGCCCTTTCATAACTTATGCATTGTGCATATAGAGCAGTATTCGTTTCTGCGCTATTTCTCTGCAACTACTGGATGGATTTCAATGAAACTTTTTTGGGAGCCATCAATACCAAGAAGAGATGCACATATCATAGTCTTGTTCCCGTCAGACTGTTTAACACAGAGTTATGGCCCTTAGATAACTTATGCATTATGCATATGAAGCAGTATTTGTTTCCATGCTATTTCTCTGCAACTACCAAATGGATTTCAATTAAACTTTCTGGGAGCCATCAATACCAAGAGGAGATGCGCATATTGTTGTCTTGTTTTGGTCACTGTGTGACCATTTAACACAGAGTTATGGTCCTTTGATAACTTATGCATTATGCATATAGAGCAGTATTTGTTTCCGCGCTATTTCTCTGCAACTGTTGAATGGATTTCAATGAAACTTTCTGGGAACCATCAATACCAAGAGGAGATGCCCATATTGTCTTGTTCCCGTCAGACCATTTAACACAGCGTAATTGCCCTTTGATAACTTATGCATGCAGCATTATGCATATAGAGCAGTATTCGTTCCCTTTTATTTCTCTGCAACTACCAGATGGATTTCAATTAAACTTTCTGGGAGCCATCAATACCAAGAGGAGATATTCATATTGTTGTCTTGTTCCAGTCAGACTGTTTAACACAGAGTTATGGCCCTTTGATAACTTATGCATTTTGTGTATACAGCAGTATTCGTTTCTGCGCTATTGCTCTGCAACTACTTGAAGGATTTCAATGAATGTTTCTGGAAACCTTTAATACCAACAGGAAATGGGCATATTGTCGTCCCGTTCCAGTCAGACCGTTTAACACAGAGTTAAGGCCCTTTGATAAGTTATGCATTTTGCATGTAGAGCAGTATTCATTTTCTTGCTATTTCTCTGCAACTACTGCATGGAAACCATCAATACCTAGACGAGATATGCATATTGTCGTCTTGTTCCAGTCAGACTGTTTAACACAGAGTTATGGCCCTTTGATAAGTTATGCATGTTGCATATAGAATAGTATTTGTTTCAGCCCTACTTCTCTGCATCTTCTGCATGGATTTCAATTAAATACTGCGCTATGTTTTTACTACTGCGTTCTTCATTTCAACAACTTGAATACTTTACGTCTCATTCTTATATTCTGGTGAGCTTTTCAACCCTTTTCCACATCTGAAGTTTTTTTCACTGTTTTTGCCATGATAAATATCTAAATAAAGCCGCCAATGTCTTCAGCTGTTGTGTTAGTAATAACCAGTACTCGGCGGGGGATATAAATTCAACGAATTTACTTGTTATGTTTAATACACTCGACAAAAATATTAAGGGACAGACAACCTATGCTACCCAACTTAAGCTATATACAAGAAATGATAATTATATCCAAAGATTCTTTCAAACAGTTATTTTACTTCAGTGGTACTCCAGCTTCAAGTTTGAAAGATTCAAGATTTTATTCAAACACTGACATTACATGAAAATGTGATGAATACATAATTTTATAGTTGACCCTTAACCCTTCACTCCATATATACATGTACCAGTTTGATTGCATGTGCAACCAGTGCAGATCCAGATCAGCTAGCACATCTGTGTCGTCAGTTCCTGATACACTTACTTGATCAAAAATAACCTTATGAATCTAATATTCTTGCATACCAGATCAGGTCATCCGGTGTTTTCACCCGTGTAGGAAATTTCGATCCTACACCCCCCCATGTAGAATGAGTCACGTGAGTGACGTCACGTCTTCAAATATCTGACGTAATATATTCAAGTTAGTGACGTCATTTATAAAAAAGATTGCTTTAACGTCAATATTTCAGCATAATGAAAATAAATAAGTTTGTATACTTACACAAAAATGTTATAAATAATAAAAGGTATGCAAGAAAAAGTATCTTGCATGAGAAATTCGGTAAAGATAGAAAAATCTGTCACCTCGGGTGAACTGTTTTGGCGGGAACTCGGCAGAGCCTCGTTCCCGCAAAACAGTTAACCCTCGGTGACAGATTTTTCCATCTTCACCTCACACTCATGCATGATACTTATATGCCAGCCAATCAGGATTTTAGTCTACTGTTTACCCATGGGAAAAAAGCCATATCCCATGGAGTAAAGGGTTAATTAATTTTGTTAAGTGTATTGACAGTTTTCTTGTCATTGTAAGCTGAATTATACTGGCCTCGTCATGCCACTGATAGGTTTTCATTGGGTTTGTCACAACAACGAAACCAATATTGCTTTAACCCATTCCTGTATAGATACACCTTTATTGCTAGAGCGAACAGTTTCGATCCAGATCAGCTGGCACATCCGTGACGTCTGATCAGGATCTAAACTGTTCGCTTTTTGATTCATTAGGTTATTTCTGACCAAAATGCGACCAGTGCAGATCCTGATCAGACGGCACGGATGTGCCGGCTGATCTGGATCTACACTGGTCGCACATGCGTAAAAATGCGTATCTGTACAGGAAAGGGTTAACTATATTCCTCTGGTTTCATCATATTCATTTGTTCAAAGAGTGGAAGATAAACTGAAAGAGTGATTTAAAATTGTATTAATTTAATTCAGTTCTATAATTTTGTTTGAATATTTAATCTGAGGTTTGTTTGGCCAACTCTGTATACAGATTGTGGACAGTTGTATAATTTTGTTTGAATATTTATCCTGATGTTAGTTTGACCAACTCTGTGTACAGGCTGTGGTCTTTTCAATGCAAAGTTTGCTCACTAATGTGGCAGAGATACTGCCATCAATATAGTTTTATGCTTTGAACCTGATATTTATCGAAGTAAATGCTTATACAGGGTCCGCCTGTTTTATACAGGAGCTATGTTATTTTTCTTGATACACTGGTATACTGTAATACCAATTAAAATTTGTATAATGTTTAATAAGTTGTAATAAAAAGTTTTTTGGATTCCAAGTGTTTGTTTCATAAGAATTATAATATTATGTACCGTAAAAATCCTTTTAAGCACCCCTGGGGGCATTACATTTTCAGAAAGTGGGGTGCTTATTTAACCCTTTCCTTCATATAAATGCCATTTTACGCATGTGCGACCAGTGTAGATCCAGATCAGCTGGCACATCTGAGCCGTCTCATCCGGATCTGCACTGGTTACATTTAGGTTAGAAATAACCTATTGAATCAAAAAGCAAAGAGTTTAGATCCTGATCAGACGGCACGGATGTGCCGGCTGATCTGGATCTCAACTGTTTGCCCTCATAATAAAGGTGTATCTATGGAGGAAAGGGTTAAGTAACTTATGTTACTTAGTTTTATTCTAATATTTGATTCTGAAGAATATTGGAAAATCAATATGGATTTACTAATTTTTTACCTAAATGGGTGGGGGGCACTTATTAGAGAAGAGGCGTTTAAAAGGAATTTTACGGTACATTATGGTTAAAAAAAATTATAAGGGCCACCACATGTTTTTTCTTATAAATATCCCCAGACTTGCCCTTAAAGTTTATGTGCTTCTTGATAATATATATACAGTTCACACTCGTTGTGTCGAAGTCGTCGGGACCGTACATTTTAATTTGAGATATCCGAAGTTCGACACATCCGAATTGGCGCCAATGCACGAATATCATACCTATATGTTTATAATGCTGACATGATTGTGAGTTCTAGTACTCGTTTATGAACATTTCAGTTAATCAATAAGTTTATCAAAACAGAACAGAAAAAATATATTAACTTGATTATATTTATTACATGTTAAAAAAACATCATCGTTAAGTTTCGGTGTTTGTGTAACATCGTCGTCGTCTTCACTCTGAGTGTTAAAGTCATCTCTCGTTATTTATTTATTACGTAAACTGATTCAAATTAATATTCACCCCATAATCGTTAATTTGGAGCTGTTTGTGCTTCAGTCTTGTGAGAATTGATTACGTTTGGATCATGTTTTTGCATGTGTTGTCCTAAATGGATGAACTCATATTTTATTGGCCAGGATGTCACAATGTCATGATTACTTTAATTAAATGTTGTTGTTTTTTAAACTGAAATTAATTGTATTTACGAATCCGAATATTTTACATCCGAATGCATTAAATTGCATTAAATAAGCGAATATTTTACCTTACAGGTGATAATAGTTAATTATTATTAAATAATGGTATCTTGTTTGCCGACAAGTTCTCTCTTTGAAGAACCGGCGCGCATTGTTCGACCGCGGCAAGTTTCACACTTCGACTTATCCGATGATTTTATATAGCATATTTTAGCAGGCGGGTTCTAAATTTAGTTCGACTTATGAAAACATTGTTTAAGTCAAATTCGAGTTAAGCGGCGTAATATTATATGCAATAAGAACACATTTTGACGGGACCGTAAAATTAATTCGAGATAACCGATGTTTCGACTTAAGCGTGTTTGACACAACGAGTGTGGACTGCACTTTAAGGTTTGACTCTGTATCTATTGTGTTCATTAGGGTATGGAAAACATTTGGGCTGTTTTAAAAGAGGTTGTTTCTTATTTACTCTGTATATACAATGGTTTCATGGAATGTGCTAATCAGTGTAGATCTATGCCCAAGATCATAAAACTAAATCTGGAGATCAGTCTCAAATCTCAAGCATCTGATTGGCTGAAAATGGCGACCAGTCGCCATTTCAGCCAATCAGATCCTTGAGATTTGAGACTGATCTCAAAACTTAGTTTTATGATCTTTGGCCCTAGATCAGGATCAGTTATCACAACCAAGGTATCTAATCAGTCAGTGTATGTTCAGAGTACATGACTCCAGCTTCTTCAAGGATTGAAGTAGAGAGCCATATAGGAGAATAAAAAACAAGAAATAGGGAATGTTCATGACATGATGAAAACTAATCTAGTCATCACTAATCCCTAACGGTTTATTACTTCAAAAAACACATCCCCATGTATTCATTTTATATAGTTACATACAATTTTGTGGACTTGATGTTCTGACAGTATGTACAAACTTGAGTACTGTTGTCCGCACAAACTTTTTCGTGGTCTTCATGTTTTGACAATATGTACAAATTTGAGTACTGATGTCCGCACAAACTTTTTCGTGGTCTTCATGTTTTGACAGTATGTACAAACTTGAGTACTGTTGTCTGCACAAACTATTTTGTGGTCTTCATGTTTTGACAATATGTACAAATTTGAGTACTGTTGTCTGCTACTATTTCGTGGTCTTCATGTTTTGACAATATGTACAAAGTACTGTTGTCTGCTACTATTTCGTGGTCTTCATGTTTTGACTATATGTACAAAGTACTGTTGTCTGCTACTATTTCGTGGTCTTCATGTTTTGACAATATGTACAAAGTACTGTTGTCTGCTACTATTTCGTGGTCTTCATGTTTTGACAATATGTACAAATTTGAGTACTGTTGTCTGCACAAACTATTTCGTGGCCTTGATGTTTTAACAATATGTACAAATTTGAGTACTGTTGTCTGCACAAGCTATTTTGTGGTCTTGATGTTTTGACAATATGTACAAATTTGAGTTCTCAGTTGTCTGCACAAACTATTTCGTGGACTTGATGTTCTGACAGTATGTACAAACTTGAGTACTGTTGTCTGCACAAACTATTTTGTGGTCTTCATGTTTTGACAATATGTACAAATTTGAGTACTGTTGTCTGCTACTATTTCGTGGTCTTCATGTTTTGACAATATGTACAAAGTACTGTTGTCTGCACAAACTATTTCGTGGTCTTCATGTTTTGACAATATGTACAAAGTACTGTTGTCTGCTACTATTTCGTGGTCTTCATGTTTTGACAATATGTACAAACTTGAGTACTGTTGTCTGCACAAACTATTTCGTGGCCTTGATGTTTTAACAATATGTACAAATTTGAGTACTGTTGTCTGCACAAGCTATTTTGTGGTCTTGATGTTTTGACAATATGTACAAATTTGAGTTCTCAGTTGTCTGCACAAACTATTTCGTGGTCTTCATGTTTTGACAATATGTACAAACTTGAGTACTGTTGTCTGCACAAGCTATTTCGTGGTCTTGATGTTTTGACAATATGTACAAACTTGAGTACTGTTGTCTGCACAAGCTATTTCGTGGTCTTCATGTTTTGACAATATGTACAAATTTGAGTACTGTTGTCTGCACAAACTATTTCGTGGCCTTGATGTTTTGACAATATGAACAAATTTTAGTACTGTTGTCTGCACAAACTATTTCGTGGTCTTCATGTTTTGACAATATGTACAAATTTGAGTACTGTTGTCTGCACAAACTATTTCGTGGTCTTCATGTTTTGACAATATGTACAAAGTACTGTTGTCTGCACAAACTATTTCGTGGTCTTCATGTTTTGACAATATGTACAAAGTACTGTTGTCTGCTACTATTTCGTGGTCTTCATGTTTTGACAATATGTACAAACTTGAGTACTGTTGTCTGCACAAACTATTTCGTGGCCTTGATGTTTTAACAATATGTACAAATTTGAGTACTGTTGTCTGCACAAGCTATTTTGTGGTCTTGATGTTTTGACAATATGTACAAATTTGAGTTCTCAGTTGTCTGCACAAACTATTTCGTGGTCTTCATGTTTTGACAATATGTACAAACTTGAGTACTGTTGTCTGCACAAGCTATTTCGTGGTCTTGATGTTTTGACAATATGTACAAACTTGAGTACTGTTGTCTGCACAAGCTATTTCGTGGTCTTCATGTTTTGACAATATGTACAAATTTGAGTACTGTTGTCTGCACAAACTATTTCGTGGCCTTGATGTTTTGACAATATGAACAAATTTTAGTACTGTTGTCTGCACAAACTATTTCGTGGTCTTGATGTTTTGACAATATGTACATATTTGAGTACTGCATATTTCAGTTTTTAGACAGAAACATGTTGAAAATGTATCCCTGTTGGATGGTATTTTTTTCTCATTCAGGTGAATTAAAAATCCAGAGTCCTTCTAATTATAAGCATGCTGTTGCTGGACCAAAACTTGATCATAGCAGTCTGATAAATGGAGGAAGGAACACAGAAATACCCGACAATGCTCAAGTGATAACAGGACCTGAAGTTTCCAAAGTGATCAAAGTGTTTAAAGTTTCTCAAGACAAGACATCGGTCAATGTTTCCAAAGAAAGAACACCAGATATCATAGGTTTGTGTCTATACTGTGGAAAGGATTATTGTTGCAAAGTAGAGTTACTGAAACACATTAAGGATCATGAAGAACGGCGGCCATTTTGTTGTGAGGTTTGTGGGAAAAGTTTCAGACAAGTGCAACATTTAAATCACCACAAATATATGACTCACTTCAGGATGTGAACAGTTTGGTTTTAAAGGTTTGATAGAGCAGAAACTTCTGTACCTCTCGTTGCTTATCTAATGGCTGTGGTAGGAATTGACATGATAAGGACATGAACAGTTTGGTTTAAAAAAATCTGTTATTTTATTTATTGTGCTATAAAATTATAGATTAGTTATACTTTACCCTTTCCTCCCTATTTACACATTTTTACATGTGTGTGAGCAATGTAGATCCAGATCAGCCAGCACCTCCATGTCGTCTGATCAGGATCTGCACTGTTCGCTTTTTATACGCCCGTTTGAAAAACGGGACGTATTATGGGAACACCTGTGCGGCGGGCGGGTGGCGTCCACAGGGTTTCCGCTCTCTAAGTCGAAGAGTTTTCATTTGATCTTTATCAAACTTTGTGAATATGTTGGTGGGCATAATATCTCGACCAAGTTCTATAACCAGCCAAATCCCCCCAGGCACTCCTGAATTATGGCCCTTGAATTGTCCAAAAACTGAATTAGCGGTATCTGCTCTCCAAGTCGAAAAATTTTCATCGGATCGTTACGCAACTTTGATGATCAGCATTTTGACGGGCGTATTTTGTGTCAGTTTGGCACTCTTGTTGATAACCTAATAAATCAAAAAGCGAACAGTGCAAATACTGATCGGATGGCACAGAGATGCCGGCTGATCTGGATCTACACTGTTCGCCTATCCCACAAAGGCATGTAAATGGAGGAAAGGATTTAAACAATGTGTTCAAAAAAGGTGCTGTAATTGCAAGAAAAACAAAGTTAAAAATCAATGTTTATTTACATTTTAATGTTACCTGTAAATTGTTGACTATGTTAGACTAGGTACAATGTTTACATACTTAAATCTGTTATTGTAGTTCTAACAAAATCTGTTCTGTTGGGATTGACTATCAACTTGTTGGAGAAATAGTGTTGGGGAAATGGTTATTGATAAAATTTACAATGTAATTGCTTTGAAAGCTGCTTACATGTAGCTTATTTTGAGATAGGAATTAAATTAATTAGCAAATAAATTAGCCTTGTTCATCAATAATGTCTACTACCGTGTCTTAGTTCTATTTCTATTTGTATTTAAACACCAATAGCCTTTTACTTCATATTATATATGCTTTTTAGCTCACCTGAGCCATAGGCTCATGGTGAGCTATTGTGACCCGTCTTTGTCCGTCGTCCGTCGTCCGGCGTCCGTCGTCCGTCAACAATTTCCTTAAAACAACATCTCCTCTGAAACCACTTGATGGATTTCAACCAAATTTGTCGTGAAGCATCCTGGCACTGATGTCTACAAAAGTTGTTCAAATCATGACCACAGGGTCAAGGTCAAGGTCACTGCTGCTAAAAATAGAAATTCAGTCTTTGCTCAATTACTTGAGTTTGCTTAGGGTTATTGACTCCAAACTTGGTGTATGGGTAGCTTATATCAAAAGGCAGCTTGGGGTTGCTACCCAGGTGTCTGTGATCAAGGTCAAGGTCACTGTTGCTAAAAATAGAAATTCAGTCTTTGCTCAATTACTTGAGTTTGCTTAGGCCTATTGACTCCAAACTTGGTGTATGGGTAGCTTATATCAAAAGGCAGCTTGGGGTTGCTACCCAGGTGTCTGTGATCAAGGTCAAGGTCACTATTGCTAAAAATAGAAATTCAGTCTTTGCTCAATTACTTGAGTTTGCTTAGGCCTATTGACTCCAAACTTGGTGTATGGGTAGCTTATATCAAAAGGCAGCTTGGGGTTGCTACCCTGGTGTCTGTGATCAAGGTCAAGGTCACTGTTGCTAAAAATAGAAATTCAGGTTCTGCTTAATAACTTGAGTTTGCTTTGGCATATTGACTCCGAACTTGATGTATGGGTAGCTTATATCAAAAGGCAGCTTGGGGTTGCTACCCAGGTGTCTGTGATTAAGGTCAAGGTCACTGTTACTAAAAATAGAAATGCAGTTTCTACTTAATTACTTGAGATTGCTTTGGCCTATTGACTCCAAACTTGGTATATGGATAGCTTATATCTAGAGGCAGCTTGGGGTTGCTACCCAGGTGTCTGTGATTAAGGTCAAGGTCACTGTTACTAAAAATAGAAATTCAGTTTCTACTTAATTACTTGAGATTGCTTTGGCCTATTGACTCCAAACTTGGTATATGGATAGCTTAAATTAAGAGGCAACTTGGGAAAGCTACCTAGGTGTCTGTGATCAAGGTCAAGGACACTGTTGCTAAAAATAGAAATTCAGTTTCAACTTAATAACTTGAGTTTGCTTTGTTTTTTTGACTCCACACTCGGTGTATGGATAGCTTAAATTAAGAGGCAACTTGGGAAAGCTACCTAGGTGTCTGTGATCAAGGTCAAGGTCACTGTTGCTAAAAATAGAAATTCAGTTTCCACTTAATAACTTGAGTTTGCTTTGGTTTTTTGACTCCACACTTGGTGTATGAGTAGCTTATATCAAACTGCAGCTTGTGATTGCTACCCAGGTATCTCTGATCAAGGTTAAGGTCACAGTTGCTAAAAATAGAAATTCAGTTTCCACTTAATAACTTGAGTTTGCTTTGGCATATTGACTCCAAACTTGGTATATGGGTAGCTTATAACAAGAGACAAATTGGGATTGCTACCCACGTGTCTGTGATCAAGGTCAAGGTCACTGTTGCTAAAAATAAAAATTCAGTTTCTGGTTAATAACTTGAGTTTCATACTCAGGTGAGCGATTCAGGGCCATCATGGCCCTCTTGTTTAATGTGTGTGCAAACAGTGTAGATCCAGATCAGGTGGCACATCGGTGCCATCTGATCTTCATCTGCATAGGTTGAATCTTAGGAAATAACCTAATGAGTTTAAGGGCAAACAGTGTAGATTCTGTTCAGATGACCGCCATACATTTTATGAATTGTTAAAGGTCAGAGACCACTAAATAGTTTCCCATAGACTTACATTATAAGATTTGGTCCTCCCGTGATTTAGTTTACACGACTATTTCCAAAACTACAACAGATTTGCAAAGTGGCACTCTTGGGCAAATCAAAAATGGCCAGAAATCAGGGTCTTCACCAACTCATTCTCTCAGCATTTTAAACGAAAGTAACCACCCCCAGAATGTAAACAAATCTTCAACCCAAAATAAGGATAGTACCAACTTCTTTAAAGTGACACAAATAACCTTTCAAACAGTGTTTTAAATAATCATTTTTTATTTTTAAGTATATATTTAAAGTCATTTTACATTTTTGAAAACAAAAAATTAGTTCTATTCTCTATAGTTTTGGCCAATGAATCTTTGAAAATAAATTAATTTTTTAAAGCCCGAATCGTCCCTAGACAAAATTGTCCAATCCGCGACAGGCTTTTCTATTTACTGTCCTCTGACCATAAGGGGATTTTCAAATTAAAGAGTTTCATTTTCTTTTAGTTTTAATTCATACTCAGTCATAACAGCACACAATTACAATGTTTACTTTTATGTTGGTTTAAATACATGGGCACTATGACCAGACAAGTAATGCCTATCACACTTGTTCTTTAAAAAATTGCATGATTTTTCAGTTTTAGAAATGCCTAACCAGAAATGTTTTTTTCACCACATGTAATTTGCATATAAAGTAATAAATATATTCACTACATGATGTGTTTTTTGTTGCTTTTGAAGAAAAATGCAGTTTTCCACCAATTTTATATTATTAAAACACTTATTTATGGGTTTCAATTACCCCACCCCCTTAAAATACAACATTTTCCCCAATTTAACACATCAAAATGTTTTACAAGATATATAATTTAATAAATCAAGTTATTTTACCATATATTTCATAAAAAACATAATATGTATTGAAAGGAATGATCAACATGAGCCTGTTTTTCACATTTCATGACAGATACAGGCTAGCTCTGGTACAGGAGAACTTAATTTTGGAAGCATTTTGACATGACATGCCATCTTTTAGCCTTATTTTCTGGAATTTCTTAGTGATTATGCTCATGAGTTGACATAAATCATGTAAAGAGTGTTTCATTCTGTGATATAAACCTATGTCTTGAAATATAATTCATGACTCACTATGAAATATAACAATTTATATGAAAATATACCATATTTTGACTAAATTGAAGAAAATAAAATATATAAAAATAATAATAAGGCTGAAATACCCCCAAAATATGCATTTTATTGATAAAACAAACTTCAAGAAGCTCTTTCCATTCAAAATCCACATTACCATGACTTCTTTCAGTGAATAAAAGGACCAAATTTAAGAATTTAATCAATTTTGCATATTCAAGGGAGGTAATCATTATAATGGAAAGACAGTTATCTGTTGTTTATCAATTCATTGTAGTTCATAACCTTGCTAATTTCCATGTTTTTAAACATTACAACTGAAGTACAACTTAAATTAGGTTTAGTTCACTATATTTCAAGAAAGAGATAAAAATCTAAACATTAGTGGGGTGACAAATGCATTATAAAAACACTACACCCCTGCATTCTTTCAAGTTGCATCATTTTAAAAGAGCTCAGAGACCACCAAAACTAAACAAAATAAAGCTGGAAGCAGTCTGTTTGTTTTAAACTATTATGAAAGATGTTTTGGGGCCAAAATGCTGCAAAATTTACATAAATGTTGCCTCAGATATTCAATGTGACTTGTTGGGAAAAAAATATGTCAGGCATCTAAATGTCGAGATAAAATATTTATCGCAAAAAGTAATAAAATCATTTCGACAAAATCTTTTCGTGCAAAATGCATTCCAAAACATTTGAGAAGAATGCCGGAAACATTTTTACATGCAGAATCCTTGAACACATAGGAAACTATAAAACCACATGTGATGTAGACCACTATTATTTGTTTGGCACCAAAATTCCTACCCACATGATACTAATATTACTCAATGTGCATTTGTATGAAATCTTTATATAATAAATGAGCCATTTTCCCTTAATTATGGTACATGTTCTATTAATCTACAAGTTTTAAGCAATAAAATATGCAGAAAACCCTTACTTGTGCTCCTTCTAGTACTAATCAAGCATTGTTTACATCCAGGCTTTAGGTCAGAGACCACTAAATAGTTTCCCATAGACTTACATTATAAGATTTTTGATCCTCCTGTGATTTAGTTTACACGACTATTTCCAAAACTACAACAGATTTGCAAAGTGGCACTCTTGGGCAAATAAAAAATAGCCAGACTCATTCTCTCAGCATTTTAAACCGAAAGTAACCACCCCCAGAATGTAAACAAATCTTCAACCCAAAATAAGGAAAGTACCAACTTCTTTTAAGTGACACAAATCACCTTTCAAACATAATCATTTTTATTTTTAAGTATATAATTATAAGTCATTTTACATTTTTGAAAACAAAAAATTAGTTCTATTCTCTACAGTTTTGGCCAATGAAACTTTGAAAATAAATTAAGCCCGAATCGTCCTTAGACAAAATTGTCCAATCCGCGACAGGCTTTTCTATTTACTGTCCTCTGACCTTAAAACACCTAAAATGAGTAATTGCAATAAACTGTTTTGCCCAGGCATTGTTAAGGTGTATCAATGGAGTTAATGGTTAATATATATATATATATATATATATATATATATATATATATATATATATATATATATATATATATATATATATATATATATATATATATATATATATATATATATATATTAACCATTAACTCCATTGATACACCTATATACACCTATATGTATATAAACTAAAGTACTGTAAGCCCACAAATGTATGTGTCTGTGGTGGGTTCCCAACATAACTCAGAAAATGTCCATCATTTTTGATAACAGCTCATTACAACAATTTATGTGAGTTATTTTTTCAAATATTCAACAATTTAGAACATTTTAAATTTTCTTGAAAAATTCAGTGTTCTTGGATTAAAATTTCTCTTCATTTGTTTTGTTTTTTTCAGTTGATGTTCAGACATGCATGGATCAGCAGATGTTTGAACAACCAGCTGTACATGGCATGTTTACCATCTCTTACAACAACAGCAGCAGCAGCAGTGTCAAGAGCCAACAGAAGAAGAAGCATGTTTGTGGCGTCTGTGGCAAGGGCTTTGGGAAGACCACAGATCTACAGAGACACAAGATGATCCATACTGGGCTGAAACCGTTCCGTTGTGATGTCTGCGGCCGCGACTTTAGACTTCAACAACACATGAAGACACATAAATTTGTGATTCATAAAATCGTATAGTTTGTTTTGTTTTACAGACACTACTTAAAAGCCCAGCATCTGTAAGGAAGAACCCTTTCAGGGCTGGATGCAAGTTGCAAGATTTCCAGAGAGGGGGTTTATTCAGGGCAGTCTTACTCTTAGACTAGTTACCTGATACTTTTCCACTTTCTGCCCAAAATCCCCATGAAAATCAGAAAGGGGGTTTGCGCATCTCACTAAACCCATCTGGATATGCCCTTTACTTCATCTCATTGTGAACATTGTTACATAATGATGATAGAAGCTAGAATGTTCATGATACCTGTATTCATAAACTAACATACACATCCTGCTGACAATTGGTGTGGTGATCTTTGGTTGCTAAGAAGCAAATTTCTGTATGAATGGAAATTTCAACATAACATAGAACATGTAGTTTGTTATCATAACAAAAATAATACATCTAAATACTGCTGTTGGAGTCAGATTGGTGTATAAATAAATGTTTTGTGGTTACTGCAGTTGTATGCTTTGTGTTGATAGATTGTAAATTTAAATCATTTCTTCCATAATAATTAATATAGCAAGTGAGATCATTGCTGAGGTAAGAGATGATTACAGTGAACTCTGGTGATAAACATAGTATGTTTAACTTGGCACTATTGAATATTAAAAAAGTAGTTACTACAATAGTGTTTTCATCTTGTCTTATTCATCGATATGGGTCTAAAAACAAAAGTATTACGAAATTGATGCAGCACTTTATGAAAGATCAATAAAGCAAATTTTGCCCTAAAAGTTGTTGCACTCCCAGATTGCAGAAGGAGAACAGTCTAGCTGTCTTTCCTTTCCTCATCAGGGGAGTTCCTCTTAACCCTTTCCTGTATAGACACACCTTTATTGCTAGGGCGAACAGTTTAGATCCAGATCAGCTGGCACCTCCGTGCCGTCTGATCAGGATCTTAACTGTTTGCTTTTTGATTCATTATCTTATTTCTGACCAAAATGCGACCAGTGCAGATCCTGATCAGACGGCACGGATGTGCCGGCTGATCTGGATCTACACTGGTCGCACATGCGTAAAAATGCGTATCTATACAGGAAAGGGTTAAAATGTCTTTAAATTCATGCAGTTTTCCCCATATATTTATTTACCATTACCTCAGATTTTTCTATTTTTCCCCAAATGGCAGGCATTATGCCTATTTTGCTGGCAGTGAAAAATAGCCCAGACTGGTCTTCAATCTCAGTTTTATGATCTTCGGCCCTGAATGCATTTGCCTACATGCCAGATTTTCTCAACCAAATCTGCACACTTGAATGTCTCGGTTAGATCGTAAAAAAAATTGGATTAAATTCAGCACTGAAGATAAAACACATAGACACTGCAATGGTACAGTTTTTAAACTTTAGATGAATTTGATAATAAATTAAAAATAACCCTTCACTCCATATATTAGCCTTTTATCACTAGGTTGAAGATTGTAGATCCAGACCAGAATTTGGCGGTAAAAAGTTGGGGGTGCGGCTAATACACAGGTTTGGCTGGTTATAAATACATCATAAGCTATTTTGATCTGTTCCATCAGGTTTGGGGGCAGTGCGGCTTATACATAAGTGCGGCTTATATTCGAACAATGACGGTATGTGCCGTCTGTTAAGGATCTGCCCTGTTTGCTTTTAAAGTCATTAGGTTAATTTTGACGAAGAAGAGAACAGTTTAGATCTTGATCAGACTTCACAGATATGCCAGCTGATCTGGATCTACACTGTTCCACCATGCAATAAAGGTGTAATTGGAATAAAGGGTTTAAGAATGTTTTGTTGTGAACTGAGCTGTGTTCCTGAAATCAGAATGTCATAATGCATATTGAAATGTACTTGATTTGTAAAGGTTAGCTATAGAAAGATACATGTACATGCTAAACTTGGTTTTACGCTTGTTTTATTAACCCTTTCCTAGATATATATGCATTTTTACGCATGTGCGACCAGTGTAGATCCAGATCAGCCGGCACATCCGTGCCGTCTGATCTGGATCTGCACTGGTCGCATTTTGGTCAGAAATAACCTAATGAATCAAAAAGCGTACAGTTTAGATCCTGATCAGACGGCACGGATGTGCCGGCTGATCTGGATCTAAACTGTTTGCCCTAGCAATAATGGTGTATCTGTACAGGAAAGGGTTAAACAAGATATAATATGAAACATAATTATGTAGCACGCAAGCACCTAGGTGAGGAGTTTCCACAAAATGAAGGTTTTGCTAAATTTGAATGTTAGTTCAAATAACCATACAGATTCATCAAGTTACTTAGGAGATTTACTTATTGATATTTAATCAAATAATCACAGTTGGAATACGTGTATCCAGTCTTCATCAAATTTTTTAGAATATTTATCAGCCAAAATTGATAACGTTCTAGCTTGCTTTCATTTATGCCATATATTGCCAATATTTGACAAAAAATTGTCTTGGAAAGCCCTTACCTACAGTTCAGTATGCTTGGTAAGATTATGTATATTATATAGGCATAACATCTTTGTTAGTTAACGAGATTCGGAGTTTTTACTCGTTGCAAAAACTTAAAACAGACTGCAGTGTTCACACTTCTACAGATGTATTTCATGGCAGTTTAGCACTCTTGTTTCAAATTGTGTCAGTAGTTTAAAACACCCATATTAGAGTTATTTTCAGTAGCATATACTGTAAGTGGTAGTGGTTATACATCAACATTTCTCACTGGGAATGTACAAACATCAGTGTTATTTCATTTCAGTGTATGGAGGATTACCCCAGTCCCCGTTGCCTGATGACACCTACACCAGTGAAGTAACCAACCTGTCACTGACACAGCTGTTAACACGGTGCCCCTATTGTGGTAAATCATTCGGCAGCAAGAAGGATCTGAGAAGACATATATTGATCCACGAGGGACTGAGGCCTTTCACTTGTGACATTTGTGGGAAAGACTTTAGATTGAAACACCACCTCAAGTCTCATAAGTTCCTGGTTCACAGTGCAGCAATGTAAACACAGAATTTGTGCACAGTGTGGCAGCGTAAACACAAAGTGTGTGCGCAGTGTGGCAATGTAAACATGGAATGTGAACAATAAGTTGTTCATAAATTTGGATGTGAATAATATTTACAGTCAAAAATGAAATATGCCAAAGAATGGAATGGTTAATTGTACTGATGTGTTCTTTTATTTTGACCATGAAATATGGGATCAATGTTGCAAGAACAATATTGAAGTTGCATGCAAAATACATTATGGAATATGATCAGCATTCCTGCAAAAATATGGAAAATGATGTTAACTGTGCTAAGAAATGTGTGGGGGTTTTATGGGCATAGTTGGACTTTATATTATTTTCCAAATAAAAAGATTTTAAATCGTATCAGTTTTATTTTACCTACAGCATAGGATTTGTATCACAAAACATTAAATTTTTTAATTAATTTTTTGTCTTGTATCTAATGTACTGTTCAGTTTCCTAGGGAAAGCGTAGATGTGGATGACAAAGTGAAATTCTGATTGTCAGATTGAAAAAAATGCCCAGGTGAATGTTGTACCTTTACATGTCATACGGTCCACTTGTTATGGCCAAATAGGATAGACGTACTGCTACTTACTTAGATCTAGAGGACAAGTCATAAACCAGTGGTCTTGTTAACCCTTTCCTCCATTTTACACATTGTTACATGTGTGCGTCCAGTGTAGATCCAGATCAGCTGGCACATCCATCCCATCTCATCTGAATCTGGACTGGTCACAGCTTGGTCAGAAATTACCGAACAGATGACAACCCGAACAGTGCAGAACCTGATCAGATGGCTGGGTTGTGCCAGCTGATCTTGATCTACACTGTTGTCCTATGCGATAAAAGGTGTACCTATGATGTACTGTGGTATCATTTAATTTCACTGGCACGTAATTTAGCACAATCGCCGAAAAAGACTGTTTCGCGCGGACGTAAATTCGCGCAAATCCAATTAAAAAAATTATTATTATCGATATTTTACCGACCCGTTATCAATACTATTGTTATTTGAACACGCGAGCTAATCATGTGTCAGTTGGCCCCTAGTCAATTACCACTTTCTTTGTTAGTCAATTATCGGACCGCTGTTTATTCGGCGCCGCTAACTGACACGGGACCCGTTGGATCCATCTATCTGGACCATTCATATCATAATTGGCATGTTAAATTTCGTACCCGTTTTATGGTCTAAAGTGTCAATTAATTAAGACAGTTACTCAAAAAAGTGTTGATAAATTAAAAATGAGATGACAACGATGGTAAAAATTAATGTGACCTGACCTAAATTTGCGGACTAAATTGTCGTTCAAGTTTTGAAGTAACATTAAACGTAGTCCAAAAGAAATTCGACAGTTATAACTAGTTTTATTTTCTTGGCGATACCGGCAACTATATATAAAGTATAGGTCCATTTGGACATAGCACGTTTCGGATACATATTTGGAACGTTTTGGTTAAATTTTAGCTTAGGCTTTAATTTCGCGCACTGGCCTGAGCGCTAAATACGCGAAAATTAAGCCATCGCTAAATAAAATGATATCACAGTACATGGTTAAAATTCAGAGAGTGGGACTTTCCCCCACCAATTTTGACCATATGACCTGGGATGTTGAGAGTTACTTTTCCTTGAATCTTATTCTACTTGAACTTAAACTAAAACAGTTTCTGTAACTATAGGAAACTTAACCCTTTACTCCATAGATTTGCCTTTATCGCATGAGCAAACACTGTAGATCTTGATAAGCCATTCCATCTGATCAGGATCAATGCCCAAGGTTATAAAGCTGAGCATGGAAACCAGTCTCAAATCTCAAGCATCTGATTGGCTGAAATGGCGACTGGTCGGCATTTCAGCCAATCAGATGCTTGAGATTTGAGACTGTTTTCCATGCTCAGTTTTATAACCTTGGGCACAAGACTGTTCACCGTAAGATTAATTTGCCCATTTCTGACCAAACAGCGTAGATCCTGATAAGCCATGCCATGCCATCAGATCTGATCAGTATCTACTGTTTGGTTATTTCAGACCAAAAAGCGAACAGTGAAGATCCAGATCAGATGGCATGGATGTCTCAGCTGACTAGGGTCTACACTGTTTGCAGATGTTACAATAAAACCTGTATATATATATGGAGTTAAGGGTTAATGTCTTAATGGCATGGGCAAACAGTGTAGATCCAGATCAGCCGGCACATCTGTGTCGTCTGATCAGGCTCTGTACTGTTCGCTTTTTTGTCAGAAATAACTTAATAAATCAAAAAGCAAACAATGCAGATCCTGATCAGATGGCACACATGAGTGGGCTGATCTGGATCTACACTGTTCGCCCATGCCATTAAGATATATATATGGTGGAAAGGTTTAAGGTATGATCTGAAGAGCAGATAATTGACTGAAAATATTTTGTATCAGTTAAATGTGTGTGAGGACTTTCCCAAAAATGGAACCATACTATTTTCTGACTACTGTATTTGCAATAAGACTGCATAAATGATTTTAATATTCATGGAATTACTTGACATGATAAATCTTTACCCTTTCCTCCATAGACATAACTTTATTGCATGGACGAACAATTAGATCCAGATCAGCCGGCACATCTGTGCCATCTGATCAGGATCTTCACTGTTTACTCTTTGATTTATTAGGTTATTTCTGACCAAAATGCGACAAGTGCAGATCCTGATAAAACGACAGGGATATGCCGGCTGATCTGGATCTACACTGGTAGCACATGCGTTAAAATGTGTATATATGGAAGAAAGGGTTAACAGGGTTAAAATTGTCCAGGCATCAGTGTCTCATATGAAAGTTTGTATGCGCTATGTCCATAACTTTGAAATGATTAATTAGGTTAACCTCAAACTTGGAATACAAATTAAGCATCTGTATCATTTCTAGTTCTGTAGCTGTGAAAGTTATGCCTCTTTTTTATTTACCATCATTGTCTGAATATAAGCCGCACTTTTTTTCCAGAATTTGGCAGTAAAAAGTTGGGGGTGCGGCTAATGCACAGGTTTAGCTGCTTATACATTGCATTAAGCCATTTTTATCTGTTCCATCAGGTTTAGGAGGGTGCGGCTTATACATGAATGCGGCTTATATTCGAACAATGACGGTATATTTAAGTTTGTATGTAGTTAAATGAATGATATTAATCCTGAAATAAGTACCATGACCTACTTTAATTCTTTAATTTTAACTACAATTACTCATCTACAATCTAGTTTTGCAGTTATGCCCCATTTTTCCATCAGAGTTTCTCGAGAGTTTTTATTCAGTCACTATATAATATGGGGTGTGCCACGGGAAAAGGTGTCTTCGGTCATATTTTTCGACATTTAAGTTGTTTCTATATTTATATCTATATAGAAAGAATTTACAATTATTTATTATTTTCCAGTAAGTAAAAGGTAATTTTGTTACATCTTTTGACGATGAATTGTTTTTTTTTACCACGAAATACATAATAATTAATGTCGTCCATTCAACTTTATGACGTCATTTCAAGGATTGACGTCAACTGTCCGAAGGTACCTTTTCCCGTGACGCGCCCCATATATCTTTAACATTATTTAAATGATTGAAAAATTCTCCATCATGGATAACCAAATTTCAAACTTTATTTCACACACTTCCAGAAACTTTTTAAAAGTTAATAAATAAATAACTCTTCTAACCTCAATAATACAATTTTGCAAGAATAACCTTTTTTTTATTTAACTGAAACTGGTTCCCCTTATCTTAAACATTACTCAGGTGATTTTAAGTTAATGGAATGTACACTAAACTGATCTCAATACGATATTACAAAATTTCTCAACTGATCTCAATACGATATCACAAAATTTCTCCAAGTTCTATAAGTTATAACTCTTTCAGAAGTATTTTACAGTATTTCCCTTTTTCAACTGTGTATATGATAAATAAAATGTAAATTTTTTCTGTTCTTGACTTTTCAACAAAAAATATAATTCCTGTTTTTGCTTTGATTTAGAATTTTTACAATGTTGCACTGTAAAACCTCTATTTGTTACTGTGCTCAAGGTTATAAAACTGAGCATCAAAACCAGTCTCAAATCTAAAGCATCTGATTGGCTGAAATGGCGACCAGTCACCATTTCAGCCAATCAAATGCTTAAGATTTGGGACTGGTTTTGATGCTCAGTTTTATAACCTTCAGCCCTGATCGTTCACATTTGGTCTGGTCAGATAACTCTTATTTCAAAGTTGCCATTGTTTCCAAAGAGATGATTAGAATAATCAAGCCTGTTGTCTGGTCTGTTCAGATAACTTATTTCAAAGTTGCCATTTTTTGATTGGAATAATCAAACCTGTTGTCTCTGTTGGGTCTTGCAACAAGCAACGAGCTACCAGCGGTTGTGATCAGGTTTTGTCCTGCCATCAGATTTTATTTATCATCACGGTTTTTTATCAGTGCTGAAGGTTATAAAACTGAGATTGGAAACCAGTCTCAAATCTCAAGTATCTGATTGAATGGCTGAAATGGTGACCATTGACCATTTCAGCCAATCAGATGCTTGAGATTTGAGACTGGTTTCCTATTTAGTTTTAAAACCTAAGGACCAGGTGCTCATTTAACATGCTCAGAATATGTTCTGATGATACCTAGAGGAGAAATGGGTTATCTGGGTTATAAAAACTAGGTTCAAATAAAAAACCTTTGTGAGGTGATAAAGGCTACATATTTCAGGTGATTGGTACATTTTAATAAAATCATAGCCTTTTTGCAACTATAGTATGATTTCTATGCTTTGGAACTTTGTTCACTTGATCACCAGTATTATTGTTAGTTGTGAAGAGTGCCATAACTCTATCCTTCATTATTTTTAAATTATGGCCCTTTTATGTTTTAAATATAGGATACAAGTTTGTGTGCACACTTATTAATTACTTGCAACTGTTTGTCATGTACTATTAATTACTACACACAACTGTTTGTATGTCATGTTCCATTACAGTATTTTGCATTTTAATTAAATTACTTGCTTTTTTGTTATGCCCATTTGAAAATTGATCATACTTTTGTGTCTTAGTCCATAAACTTTTAAGGTTTCTGATCAATAACTGAAAAACAGTTTGATCTACAGTCACCAAACTTGGTAGAAACATTGATCTTAAGAACAAAATGACCTGTTGTTTTTTTTTGGGGGGGGGGGGGCTGTTGTTAATAGTTTAAAGGTAAAGTGAAATTTATAATTGGTTTCAAAACAGTGTAACATTCAGTCACCAAACTTGGTAGGTAGATTTCTTGTCTTCAGTTTAAACAATTATTGATTTATGGGATCAAAGGTCACAGTGACTTTTAATTGATAATCAGTTTTTGATCTTTTACTGAAGAACACATTAAACTTGGTATCCGATATAGATTTGGGGGATTGGATGACCTCTTATGTTTTTATTAAAATGAAAAAAATTTGAAAGTTGTTTACAAGATAAATAAATATACAAAGTTTAGTTTTGAAACTAACATTATTTGTTGTAAGTTAAAATTTTTACTCCATATGATATGGCTTATATTCCATGGAAAACAAGTGTCCTTGGGATAAAGGCAATCTCACTAAAGTCAGATCTAACAAAATGTTAGATCTGATGACGGCCCATAGATACCGTACATAAGTTTTAGCGGTTTTCCCCGATTACTATTTTTAGAAATTATCAACACAGGAAGCATGATATACAGCGCTCGCAAAATGATTTGAAGATGTTATTACATTAGAAATAATTGAAATACTACATAAACACAAAATAATCAGCAAAATATGTCTTACGCAGGCTCTCAACACTTTTTATGGTTTAATATAGAATGTTTACTTTCACTTTCGCGATTTTGTAGGCGACAATCTGATTGGTTCAAAAGGTTTGTGATAAAAGCACGTTTTAGTTACTCGTCGTCAGATCCTGATAGCGTAGCGGTTTTCAGGATATGATTTTAATCAGATTGGGATAAAGGCCATTTCCCATGAAGAAATAAATGGTTAAGTAATTTTTCCTTGGCTTCTGTTTCAGATATATACCAGCGAGGGAGAAGCTCACTTAAACAGGGGATACACGCCCATATCTGTCCTTACTGCAATAAAGCTTTTGGCAACAAGACGGACCTGACCCGACACGTCATGATACACACGGGCTCCAAACCTCATAAATGTAGTGTTTGTGGCAAAGACTTCCGACTAACATCACATCTCAAGAAACACAAGTACCTTGTTCACAATGTTGTCGAATAGGGAAGTTAGTGTAGCTGATGACTGCCTGATACTTCAGACAGGCTCTTCAGACGAAGAAAGCCACAACAACTCATGAAATACTGTTACCTTGCGCAAAATTTTAATGAATAAGAAAGTTACTGTTACAGAAGTAATATGGGAAAGACTAGGCCACCAAACACCTAAAGAAATAAAATTACCATGTGCATTTCTATCATTAAATTGGGAAGTGAATGAAATTGTTGTGAAGACTATAAGCTGCAACAACCTGAAGAAACACCTTGTACCCCTAAAATATAAATAAGTGCTATACGAGACTGCATCACAACAATAATGCAAAGAAACGTTGGTCTAAGAATTGACCTGTTAAACATGGACAAACAACATTGTGTATATCTACATACTTAGCAAACCAAAGGTAAAAGTGACCAAGAAATGCAAAATAAGGCTAGTTTATCTCCTGTCAATATGTATTAAGGAGAATATCCAGTTTTGGACTAAGTTCTTGACAGAACTGCATGTGCACACACACTTCTGTTGTGTTTCTAGTTGTAGTTTTTGAAGTTGTGTGCTTAACCATGATACTGCTTTGTAGCATTGTATATTTACAAGTATATATTTTGCAGCAATTAAATGAAAAAAACCTTAAGGGCTTACCACACTCCTCCCAATAAAAATAATATTATCTAAATTTTTAGCTCACCTGAGCACGAAGTGCTCATGGCGAGCTTTTGTGATCGCCTGATGTCCGTCGTCCGTCCGTGCGTCGTCAACTTTTTCTTCAAACGACTTCTTCTCCTGAACTCCTGGGCCAATCTTGCTGAAACTTGGCAGGAATGTTACTTGCATGAAGCTTTACCAAAATTGTTCAAATGGTTCCAGTCCATTGCCTATCTAGGTCACAGAGGATAAAAATAGATTTTGAACATGAAATTTTTAAAAATCTTCTTCTCTGAAACTGTAAGGCCTAGAACTTTGATATTTGGTGTGTAGCATCACCTAGTGGTCCTCTACCAAGATTGTTCAAATTCTAGCCCTGGGGTCAAAATTTGCCCCGCCCCAGAGGTCATAGGTTTTCCTTATATCAATATATTGCAAAAACTTAAAACATCTTCTTTTCCGAAACCGCAATGGCCAGAGGTTAGATATTTGGCATGAAACATTGTCTAATAGACCTCTAACAAAGTTGTTCAAATTATGGCCCTGGGGTCAAAATTGGCCCCGCCCCAGAGGTCATGGGTTTTCCTTATATCAATATATAGCAAAAACTTAAAAAATCTTCTTCTCCAAAACCGCAATGGCCAGAGGTTAGATATTTGGCATGAAACATTGTCTAATAGACCTCTAACAAAGTTGTTCAAATTATGGCCCTGGGGTCAAAATTTGCCCCGCTCCAGAGGTCATGGGTTTTCCTTATATCAATATATAGCAAAAACTTAAAAAATCTTCTTCTCCAAAACCGCAATGGCTAGAGGTTAGATATTTGGCATGAAACATTGTCTAATGGACCTCTTACAAAGTTGTTCAAATTATGGCCCTTGGGTCAAAATTGGCCCCGCCACAGGGGTCTCCCATTTTACATAGAATTATATAGGAAAAATCTTGTAAAAGTCTTCTTCTCTAGAACCATAACACATAGAGCTTAGAATTTTTACATGTAACATCACTTTGTGGACCTTTACCACGTTTATACATATCATGACCCCAGGCTCGAATTGGCCCCACCCAGGGGCTTATCAATTTTTACATAGAGCTAAATAGTAAGAACTGAAGACATGTAGAATGTTTGCTAGTGTCAAACTACACCCCTTGTTCTCTGAAACTAATGCGACTAGACCTTAGATATTTCGTGTTGAGTATTGTAAAGAGACCCTTTACCAGCATTATTTAAATGTTGGCCCTGGGGTAAAGCTGAAAGTACTTTTGTACTCAGGTGAGCGATACAGGGCAATCATGGCCCTCTTGTTTTCTTTACTGTTCTAATGTGTCTTACCATATGCAAAATAAAGATACATTAATAACATACATTTGTGCAAAGTTTCATTGAACGGCATTTTGCAATTATTGAGAGTTTGATAATTTTCTTTTTATAGATGAACGTGGTTGGGAGGAGTGTGGTAAGCCCTTAAAGGTAACAAAAAACTTGCACAACTTTTTTAGTGTGTGAAACTATTGTTGTGTTTAGATTTTTATGCTTAGATTTATGCGTTTTTTATAAGGTTTAAAGACTGTGTTGCTGTAATATTATCTAGCTAAATTTCCTGTTGTTTGTTCTTGCTTAGAATTCTATCCAAGGTCATAAAACTAAAACTGGAGACCAGTTCAAATCTCAAGCATCGGATTAATAGCTAAATGGAGACTTGAGATTTGAGATTGGTCTCCAATCAAAATTTTATGATCTTGGTATACATCACATTAGACCCTGTATAAGCCACACTTTATGCCCCCGAAGGGTGGCATATAGTAATCGCACCGTCTGTCCATCCGTCCGTCTGTCTGTTTGTCTGTCTGTCCGAAATGTCAGTCCAGTTAAATCTTGTCCTTGCTTTTTCTCCAAAACTGCTTGAGGGATTTTATTAAAACTTCACAGGAGTGTTTGTCACCAAGCCTAGTTGTGCATATCTTCAGGAGTTTCCATTCAGATTATTTTGCCTGAGTTATGGGCCCTTAGTCTTTACTATATAACTTCTATATTAAAATCTTGTTCATGCTTTATCTCCAAACCGCTTGGGGGATTTCATTGAAACTTCACAGGAATGTTTATCACCAAGCCTAGTTGTGCATAATGTCATGAGTTTTAGCTCAAATTATTATCGCCAGAGTTATGGGCCCTTAGTCATTTTTTACTATAACTTCTTTATAAAAATCTTGTCCACACTTAATCTCCAGAACCTCTTGGTTGATTTCATTTAAATTTTACAAGAATTCTTGTCACCAAGCCTAGTTGTGCATACCATCAGGAGTTTCCGGTTGAATAACTTTTGGCCAGGTTATGGGCAGTAATGGAAATTTGTATTACTACCCAGAGTTGAGCACAACTTGATATTTACATGACAAATACAGTACAATGTTGAAGTTCTAGTAACTAAGGAGTCATGAGGATACTAATATGGAGTTCTCCACATGCAGTCATTTAAACTATCCACAGGTGACTTAAACTGCTTTCAGAAGTTTTTACTAGGCTGCCCTTACGAGTGGAAGAAAATGTTTGATGTTTATACATGATGGTGTATTATTGTGTGGTTTCAGACATTTACGGAGTTAAGACTAACATACAGTTCTCTGAATGAGATAAACTACTTTCTGCTTTCAGATGTTTCCGTGAATAGGCACTTAACACTTTACTCCACAGATGCACCTTAATTGAGTGAGAGAACAGTGTAGATCTAGATTAGCCAGCACATCTGTGGCATCAGATCAGGATCTACACTTTTCACTTTTAGATTCATTAAGTTATTTCTGACCAAGATAAGTCTCAATAATTCGACTGCAAGCACAGACCCATTATCGTACTGACTTTTTACAGATGTCTGTCCTTTACGTCTCAAGCAGTTACGATCAAAACTGTGGTGGAAATCTACCCGATTTAAATTCTGTTATTTATCGATAAACGTGAGTCAGGAAACTTTACGCGCCGAAATCGAAATTTGTTGACATGGGTGGAGGTTTAAAAGAGTTTTGCATAAAAATCGAAACCGTTATTTATAAAGGATTACATATATTGATTCTACTTGAATGTGGCTTTTCAGGTATGTAATTTTTTTAAAGATACATATGGTTTAAGATGCTTTATGGAGCCGCCAAAGTTGCGATTCAAATTCCGATCGGCGGCATATAGAAATAGAAGAAAAATTTTCCGCATTGATTTGAATAGTAACTGGGTTGTGCGCGAAGGTCGATCATCACATATATAGAAAAGTCCTTGTCGCGCACAAATAGTTGTGCTAGACCAAGATGTGACCAGTGCATGCAAGATCTGACAGCATGAATGTGCTGGCTGATCTGGAACTACACTAGTCGCACATGTGTTAAAAGGTATATTTTTGGAGTAATGTAAATTGTTAAGAGTGGAAGAAAGGAAAATGTTATGGCGTAAATTGCCCACCATATTGGATATTAGATATTCATTGCAAATTTTGTTTGTAGGTACTGATGGTCAATATTCTTAAATAATTTTGAAATAAGGAATGTTTTATTTATTTGAAGCATGATGTCTTATGATTGTGAAAGAACCTGAGACTTTTGTTTGTTAGCACAACCAAGACCACAGTAACTGCTTTATCCACTATGAAATATACCAGCATTAAATTTCATGATTATAACAAGGCAGTCGGAATAACAGCAATATCCCCCACGGCATGCAGGAATGTTGGAAAGGTTATGGATGCTTAATTGCAAATAAAGAAATATATCTCCAGCTGTTTAGAAGTTATGGAGCAAATATGAAAGACATTGTTAAATATGAACCTTCAAAGACAACTAGTGACCTTGACCTTCAGCCGGCCAGGTTGGAACATGGGTTCTGCACATCATCTTCATGGGCTGAACATTTGATAAAAGTTTCATGATATTCATTCTAGGGGTTCAAAAAATATGAACCAGACACAAAGTACATAGTTCAAATCTTCAAACATCACTGGTGACCTTGACCTTGAGCTGGCCAGGTGGGAACATGGGTTCATGAACATCATCTTCATGGGCTGAGCATTTGACTAAAGTTTCATGAAATTCCTTCAAGGGGTTCAGAAGATATGAACCAGACATAAAGGTACATGATTCAAATCTTCAAACACAACTGGTGACCTTGACCTTTAGCCGGCCATGTTTGAACGTGGGTTCTGCACATTGTCTTCATAGGCTGAGCATTTGACTAAAGTTTCATGAAATTCCTTCTAGGGGTTCAGAAGATATGAACCGGACACGAAATACATGGTTCATATCTTCAAACACCACTGTTCACCTTGACCTTGAGCCGGCCAGGTTGGAACTGGGTTCTGCACGTCGTCTTCATGGGGTGAACATTTTACTAAAACTTCATGAAATTCCTTCTAGGGGTTCAGAAGATATGAACCGGACACGAAATACATGGTTGAGATTTGAGACTGGTTTCCATGCTCAGTTTTATAACCTTGGGCACTGAACAGATTGTGATTCGTATTAATTTCGTTTTGTAAAAACAAATGAATTTGTGTTTGTAGAATATGTTTCCATAAATATATAAAAGAGCATTCCTCCTGATCAGTGGATTAGCTTGTAAATTTGTTCTAATCCACACACTTAATTAATAAATTTTATTGTAATATTTACCCATGGCAAATCAGCACGCTAACATTGCTTTCTGAAATTATTCTCATATTACATTTAATCTGAATATATTTTGTGGCAATAACTAAGGTGAATTTTACCTTGACCAAAGGATAATATGATTTTGATGTCATCTCTCAGATTGTTTCTCTTGAAGTCAAGCTTGCTGTATTTTGACAGTTAGATCTACATATTTTTATTATTTAACCATACCAAATTAATGAAGTCAAATTTAAAAAATATAATGAAAATAAATGGTCATGCAGGCACAAAGAAATCATTTTAGAAAATCAATTTAATAGAGCAAGCACAAAATATGGTTATAAAATATATGCACAATCTTGGTTGTTAAATATACATGTATGCAAAATCTTGGTTATTAAATATATACACAATCTAATAGTCATTAAATATATACACAATCTTGCTTGTTTAATATTTGCACAATCTTGATTGTTTAATTTATGCACAACCTTGGTTGTTTAGTATATGCACAACCTTGGTTGTTTAATATATGCACAATCTTGGTTGTTTAATATATGCATAATCTTGGTTGTTTAATATAATTATGCACAATCTTGGTTGTTAAAGATATGCACAATCTTACAATAGCTCATATACCAGGTGACATTAAATAGTGTTCTTTAAGCTGCTTAAATCTACCTATTTACAGTTCTTAGTGAAATACTTAACCTTTGACCCTCAATCAATAGACCTTTACCTTTGACCCTCAATTGGTAGACCTTGACCTTTGATCCTCAATCAGTACATTCTTATCCTTTGACTTCGAATCTGTAGACCTTTGACCATTAATTAGTAGATTTTAACCTTTGACCTCTAATTGGTAGACCTTAGCCGTTGACCCTTAATTGATAGACCTTTACCTTTGATCCTCAATACGGTTTGGTATATGTCTAGTCTGCATTTGTGCAATATAAAGGGTATACATTTATACAACTTGATGGCTTGTAGTCTCATATTTTTTATTATCACAATACAAAGTATCACAATAATAAAATAATTGTAAATGTTGAATATACCAAGTGTTAGACATACAAGAGTAGCTTTCTCACTTGTAGAAATAAGTTGTTGAGTGAGTGTTTTAAATGTACAGTGTGTACAATCATAAGGACGTACAATTACAAAAATTCTCTTATAAAATGGTATCCGATTCTTCCTTTTTTTTGCTATTTCTGAAGCAATATTTTTTTATATGCTTTTCAGACCCAGATGTCAGACAGCCGTTTCCAGTCCCTAAGTTTCCTCCATATTGTGCAGGCCTCCAGGACAATTTAGGTCTAGAAAATAGTTTCGGGTCATCGTACACGTCCAGTGCTGTTCCCAGATTCATGAAATCTGCCAAAGCTTATTACGTGGCTCAGAGAGCAGTCTTCTCATGCCATTTGTGTGAAAAGAGATTCACGTTTAAGCAGAATCTGAAGACGCATATGAAGATTCACAGCGGGGAGAAGAAGTTCGTGTGTCCGGAGTGTAACAAGGCGTTCAGGCTGAAGCACCATCTCCAGGGTCACATGATGACTCATTTGAACATTGAAACAAACACTGAACAGCAGACGGATTAGAGTGAAGTCATTATCCTGCAGATTGGAAACTGAAGGAATGCAGATTTCTTTTAACCCTTTCCTGGATATATATGCCTTTTTTCGCATGTGCGACCAGTGTAGATCCAGATCAGCCTGCACATCCGTGCCGTCTGATCAGGATCTGCACTGGTCGCATTTTGATCAGAAATAACCTAATGAATCAAAAAGCAAACAGTTTAGATCCTGATCAGACGGCACGGATGTGCCGGCTGATCTGGATCTAAACTGTTCGCCCTAGCAATAAAGGTGTATCTGTACAGGAAAGGGTTAACCCTTTTTTCAAAAATATGGGTTTTATCATATATGCAGCTAGTGAAGATCCAGATAAGTTGGCCCCTGTGCTGTTTAATCTGGATCTACACTGGACTTTTTTGTTCAGAAATACCGTCATTGTTCGAATATAAGCCGCACTCATGTATAAGAAGCACCGCCCCCAAACATGATAGAACAGATGTAAATGGCTTTAACAAAGTGTATAAGCAGCCTAACCTGTGTATTAGCCGCACCCCCAACTTTTTACCTCCAAATTCTGGGGAAAAAGTGCGGCTTATATTCAAACAATTACGGTATCATAATGAATCCAAAGCATTCAGTCTAGATCCTGATCAGACAGCACATATGTGCCAGGTAATCTGGATCTACACTGTTCTTCCATGGGTTAACAGGTTTAATAGGCATATTATGCAGAGTTAACTTTCTTGTGGTACTTGTGATTCAGATACCAGTAATACAATGTATGTTTAATAAGGTCACTACTACTGCAAATTACTGATTTCCACTAACTTGCTTAAAATTCTATCAGCTTGTGCATCTTGTTAATCAGGGCCATAGGAACAAATATCCATGACAATTTCTGGTCTTGTTGTTAACCCTTTCACTGCCATAACGACGGCATATGCCGTCCCTAATATTTTTGGCGTCTTTGCAATATGGACGGCTTTTGCCGTTTCAATATAAAGACCAGCATGCAAGGCGGGGGTTTCTGCTGACTTAGGCAGATCATTGAAATATTGACCAATAATGTTATTGCTTTTGTTTTCACATGTGGGCTGTTTCAAAAAAATGGCTGGAAAAGTGAAAAAATAGTGAAAAATTAAAGTTCATAAAAATTCAAACTTGTTATTCTGTTATTTTTTGTTTATTGAAACTGAGTATAGAACTGAAAAGATTTTTAAATCAGTCCACTGGTTGCTGAGATATTGTGATTTGAAAAATGGCAAGTGAAGTGAAAAAAATGTAAAGAATTTAAGTTCATAAAAAGTCCAAACTGGTTGGTCCATATGTTTGTACGATCTTTACAGTGAGCAAAATCAATCAAGTTATACTCATGTGGCAGAATAAAAATTTTATGGAGCTTTATTGACCAATATTAAATAAATCAAAGAATTTGAATTTATGTGCTTAAATTACAAGTACTACTGTTTCTTATTATTTAAATGTGTATTTCTGTTAAAATACATGTTGAAGCATCAAATAAAAGTGCTTTAGAACTTGTGGTATCGCATAAAGATAAAAAATTCATATTGTTAAAAAAGTGTGTCACACTCCTGACAACCACATAAGTGCTGTGTACTCAAAAATGTTTCACTAAGGCCATTCCTTTTTGTCACAATTTAACAAAACATGACATCGACTTCTAGGAAAAAATATGCTCTTGTTTTCATGTAAAGGATATGTTGACAGAATATTGCAATATGTGCATAATGTCACACTCCTGACAAATTTAGCTGACATTTTCTGAAAGGAGCTGCAGACAAATATAATTTCAGTAGTGGTGATAATATTATAATTATTGCATCTAGAAACATTAAACTTAATGATACACAAAACATTTCTTATGTACTATTAATCTTTAAAGTCCTATAAATTTATAAAGCAAAGATGTATTCATTTTCTTGAGGTATTTTCTAATCTACCACACTTGACTTAATAGCATAAATTTTGATTACTTTAAGTATAATATGCTTAATTTTATGATTATTTGATGCCTAATAAATGCACATTTTACTAAAACAACACTAAAACTTGTCTTTACCAAAGCCTTTTGTAAAATAATGGTCTGAACAAATATGATTTTGAAAAGTGTCACACTTTTTTGTCACACTCTTGACATTTTTTGCCCATTATTTTAGAATATTTTTTTAACAGATGGTGCTATTTTGATGAAACTTCACAAATCTTTAAAGGGCATGATGAGACACCTTTGCAAAGTAGGAAAATGGAAGTAACTGTTTGTTGTACATTTTTATAACAGGAAAACCCAAACAAGCCATTTTTTTTTAAACAGCCCATGTAAACATAGTAATTACCTCGATATATCAATAAATAACCAGCCTCATTCTGAAATTGGTATTGGTATTTGTTTATGTGGTAAAAAGCTCTTGGTACTGACGACCTCAATTCGGAATTTCGACATTGGCAGCGAAAGGGTTAATTAATCATCACAATCATTGGTACACATGTTATTAACAAGCTGGCATGTTCAAATTGTTTTGAATAATAATACAAATCCTAAATAATGGCATTCTTCAATTGGTTTTTTTTTCATTACAAGAAAAAAATCCTGATAAATAAAACTCTGCCAAAAAACTCAACAATAGTTTTTGCCATTTCAAAAAATAAATATGTATTTTTCTCTTCTCATTTTATATTATTAGGTAGTAGATCTACATGTTAGTTATTTACCAAAAGGCTTTTTGTGAATTTTACTCCAAAATCTTAAATATTAATGTAATATTGTTTGTGCAATTAAGAATCTGACAACCAACGAGCCTTTCAAAATATATACATATATTCGCTGTATAGATCAGGTATTTTAATGTTGAGATACATCAATTTTGTGCTGAAATCTGGCCTTGTGATTATAAAACTTATGCTTTGTTCAACTCTATTCTTTGCTCAAACTAAAAATGTCTAGAACCTTAACAGCCTTCATAAATAAGAAAGAACTGTCTGTTCTTCAGTTATTATCGAGATCAAATATATCATATTTTTCCAGTTTAAAACATTTGTTTAAGATAATAAAAGACAATGAAGTGATCAAACTTTCATGCTCAAATTGAGTTGAGCATGAAAAGAAGTTTATAATCATGGAGCCTGGAGCATAATAGCCGGTTTTGAGGGAGGGGTAACAGCTTAATTGTTTACAGTGTTCAATTTTGATCTCAATTACATCCACCTTGCAGTGGTCATTGAGATATAGTTAGTTTTTATTTCCTCCATATACAAGCCTTTATGGTATTGGTGAACAGTGTAGTTCCAGGTCAGCCAGCACATCTGATCAGGATCTGCACTGTTCGCTTTTTCATTTAGTAGGTTGTTTCTGTCCAAATGGCAAACAGTGCAGATCCTGATCAGAAACAACCTTATAAATGAAAAAGCAAACAGCTAACAGATGTGCAGGCTGATCTGGATCTACACTGGTCGCACATGTGATAAAATTCATATACATTTGTATAATGTAAATGGTTAAGTATAGTCTTAACAATAAACAATTGAAACCCTACAAGAATGGAGCACAGCAAAGTAACAGGCTTTCTCCTACAAACTCTACCGTTAGTTGGTGTTTACTACAATTTTATCTTAGGCAAAAGAAAATTAATTCCTAGATTCTCATCCTAATTTTAGGAAAAAAATAGAGCAGGTGGGCGGGTTTTATTAGCTCACCTGTCACAAAGTGACAGGGTGAGCTTTTGTGACCGCCTGATGTCCGTCGTCCGTCGTGCGTCGTCAACAATTGCTTCAATCGACTTCTTCTCTGAAACGGCTTGGCCAATTTTGATGAAACTTCATAGGAATAATGCTAAGATGATGCCCTTTCAAAATTGTTCAAAAAATGGAATTCCAAGCAGAACTCTGGTTGCCATGGCAACCGAAAGGAAAAACTTTAAAAATCTTCTTGTCTGAAACCACAAGGCCTAGAGCTTAGATATTTGGCATTTAGCATCCTCTAGTGGAGCTCTACAAAGATTGTTCAAATTATTTCCCTGGGGTCAAAATTGGCACCGCCCCAGGGGTCACTTCATTTTACATAGACTTATATAGGAAAAACTTTAAAAATCTTCTTGTCTGAAACCACAAGGCCTAGAGCTTAGATATTTGGCATTTAGCACCCTCTAGTGGAACTCTACAAAGATTGTTCAAATTATTTCCCTGGGGTCAAAATTGGCCCCGCCCCAGGGGTCACTTCATTTTATATAGACTTATATAGGAAAAACTTTAAAAATCTTCTTGTCTGAAACCACAAGGCCTAGAGCTTAGATATTTGGCATTTAGCATCCTCTAGTGAAACTCTACAAAGATTGTTCAAATTATTTCCCTGGGGTTAAAATTGGCCACGCCCCAGGGGTCACTTCATTTTACATAGACTTATATAGGAAAAACTTTAAAAATCTTCTTGTCTGAAACCACAAGGCCTAGAGCTTAGATATTTGGCATTTAGCATCCTCAAGTGGAACTCTACAAAGATTGTTCAAATTATTTCCCTGGGGTCTAAATTGGCCCCGCCCCAGGGGTCACTTCATTTGACATAGACTTGTATAGGAAAAACTTTTAAAATCTTCTTGTCTGAAACCACAAGGCCTAGAGCTTAGATATTTGGCATTTAGCATCCTCTAGTGGAACTCTACAAAGATTGTTCAAATTATTTCCCTGGGGTCAAAATTGGCCCCGCCCCAGGGGCCACTTCATTTTATATAGACTTATATAGGAAAAACTTTAAAAATCTTCTTGTCTGAAACCACAAGGCCTAGAGCTTAGAAATTTGGCATTTAGCATCCTCTAGTGAAACTCTACAAAGATGGTTCAAATTATTTCCCTGGGGTCTAAATTGGCCACGCCCCAGGGGTCACTTCATTTTACATAGACTTATATAGGAAAAACTTTAAAAATCTTCTTGTCTGAAACCACAAGGCCTAGAGCTTAGATATTTGGCATTTAGCATCCTCAAGTGGAACTCTACAAAGATTGTTCAAATTATTTCCCTGGGGTCTAAATTGGCCCCGCCCCAGGGGTCACTTCATTTGACATAGACTTATATAGGAAACACTTTAAAAATCTTCTTGTCTGAAACCACAAGGACTAGAGCTTAGATATTTGGCTTTAAGCATCCTCTTGTGAAACTCTACAGAAATTGTTCAAATTATTTCCCTGGGGTCTAAAGTGGCCCCGCTACAGGGGTCACTTCATTTTATATAGACTTATATAGGAAAAACTTTAAAAATCTTCTTGTCTGAAACCACAAGGCCTAGAGCTTAGATATTTGGCATTAAGCATCCTCTTGTGAAACTCTACAAAGATTGTTCAAATGATTTCCCAGGGGTCTAAATTGGCCCTGCCCCAGGGGTCACTTCATTTTATATAGACTTGTATAGGAAAAACTTTAAAAATCTTCTTGTCTGAAACCACAAGGCCTAGAGCTTAGATATATGGCATTTAGCATCCTCTAGTGGAACTCTACAAAGATTGTTCAAATTATTTCCCTGGGGTCTAAATTGGCCCCGCCCCAGGGGTCACTTCATTTTATATAGACTTGTATAGGAAAAACTTTTAAAATCTTCTTGTCTGAAACCACAAGGCCTAGAGCTTAGATATTTGGCATTTAGCACCCTCTAGTGGATATCTTCAAAGATTGTTCAAATGATTTCCCTGGGGTCAAAATTGGCCCTGCCCCAGGGTTCACTTTATTTTATATAGACTGATATAGGAAAAACTTTTAAAATCTTCTTGTCTGAAACCACAAGCTGAGAGTACTTTTGTACTCAGGTGAGCGATATAAGGGCCATCATGGCCCTCTTGTTTTTTATTTTTTTATTTATCATTCTCACTTTCTAATGACACTTGTGTAGAGCAAAGATAAATAAGCGTCCAGCCGACTATGAATTACAGATTAGCACTTAATTCGCACTTAATTCTGTGTTTTCGTACTCTACCGATTCGTATTCGTAATGTAAATTTAGATGTATGAATTTTTTTTTCAAAATAAAAGACATTTGGGCGGAGTGGTTTTCGAGGGTCGGGCAGGGATGAGAATCTAGGAATTAATTTTCTATTGCCTTACAGCAATTAAGATATTGATATGATGTCATAACCTTATAAATATTCAGTAATCAACAGATAATTAAGGGGTCATCAGTATGTAGTTTTGAAGGTAACTGGTGCAGAATATTTGAAATTCAAGCCAGTTGGATGGAAAATTGTACTGAACACTAATTGTGAATAAAATAATCAAATGTAACTTGCTTGAAAAATTAGCATCCCATGACCTCTGTTTTTATATCCTGGAAATGTAAATACATAGTGTAGTATTCTATTTTCTTGTGTATGCAGAATATTTATATATTTATTTTACATGACTGTGAAGTGAACAAACTGTGTTTGTGACTCAAAGTACTTTGTACTGATTGTGATTTAACTTCATGGAAGACAGTTAATTAGTAGATATACATGTATAATCAAAATAGATACACATGAATATACAAAATAAATAGATAAAGATGAAAATTCGAAAAAAAATGATACACCTGTATATTAAAATAAATAGGTCTAACATTAGTTTTGTTGTCTCGTTATTTTTTATAATAACCTTCACTAGGCACTAGAAAATAAATTCCTAGAATCTCATCCCCGCCCGCCCCTCGAAAATCACTCTGCCCCAACAGTTTTTATTTTGAAAAAAGAAATGCATACATCAAAATTTACATTACAAGTACAAATCGGTAGAGTAGGCAAACACAGTATGAAACATTTAAGTGCTAATCGGTTATTCATAGTCGGCTAGACACTTATTTATCTTTGCAGTGCACAAGCGTCACTAGAAACAGTGAGAATGATTAATAAAAAATAAAACCAGCCCACCCGCCCCATTTTTTCCCCAAATTTGGATGAGACTCTAGGAAATAATTTTCTATTGCCTAAACAACAATTTAAGAGATTTTATCGAAACATTCATCCTGTGGTTGAAAGCAGTGGTTTACGGTATATAGAGACCTGACTTTGTCCCAAATTAAAAGTTCTCAAAGATGTCATAAAAGACATTCAGTAAAGTTTGATGATATTCTGATGACAGATATAGCTTCTATTACTTTTACAGGATTTCATTAATAATTTTTAGTTTTTAAAAGAAACACTGAATTCTATAACAGTTCTCATAAACACAAACATAATTCCTACGTTTCAGGGGGATAAACCCTCCTTTTTGCGGGAGCTTTTTCATGGATTTAATAATACATGTATAATTTTTGCTGAAAGATAAACTGGTAGGAAACATATACAAGATATTACCAAGATGGCGAAAATTTTGGGAATAATCTCTGGAATACAATGCTGTTCTTTGAGCTGAATTAGTCTGTGGGGTTGTAATTCAAAGCCCAAGATCATAAAACTGGGTTGAAGGTTATAAAGCTGAGATTGGAAACCAGTCTCAAATCTCAAGCATCTGATTGGCTGAAATGGCGACTGGTCGCCATTTCAGCCAATCAGATGCTTGAGATTTGAGACTGGTTTCCATGCTCAGTTTTATAACCTTGGGCACAGAGATTGGAGACCAGTCTTATATCTTGAACATCTGATTGGCTGAACTGGAGACAAAGAAAAACATTCTGATCAGTTTGGTCATCCCCCCTGATGAAAAAGCGATAGGAAAGGGATTGCTGTGCCTGTGGGTCTGGCACTCTGTCAGTCTGTTTATCATGAAAACTTAACACTTGTCATAATTTTGCTGATTATTCATTAAATATCAAGTTAGATTGCTTATGACATCAGGGTCATGATGAAACCGAAATCTTTATGTTAAGATCACATTTCACAGAAATATGCCCATCTTTGTACTTGGTTTTTTTCACGAATACATTACATTGTGTTTAATATGGGGGAGAGACAGGAAATATATTGTTACCTGTAACTTCACATGGTAGTGGTGGGAGTTTTAGGGTGATAGGGAAATGTAATGTCGCCTGGAATTTGGTAGTGGAACGGAGTTCAGGTGAGAAAGGGGCAATGTAATGTCCCCTGGTGATGATCTTGTCACCACTTTTCTAGCCTACGCAAAGACACATCTTGAGAATCTATTTATGGTCCCTTGAATGATGTTTAATAAAATGAAGAATTTCAAAATGAGCATCTGGTAAATTGCCTGAATGATAAGGTTGTGGTTTTTACTTGTGCTACAATCATTGTTCTGATGAAATTTAACTCTCTGACTGAGGTATTATTACAATTATTGTAAATTATTTCCATTCAAATCAAATCTGATTCAGGTGTTTCCTATCTTGTTCTCAACTTATGTATGACATAATGCTTTATCGTGCTTTACAAAAACTGATTTTTAACAACTGTTACAGATCATTCATAATGCATATTGTATTGGAATAATACTTTATATGATATAAGTGTTGCCTCCCTTGTTACACAACACTAACTGTAGTTAAAAGAGCAGTCAAGTCATGCAAGATGTGCTTAAGGTAACCATGGCTGTTTCTGTTCTACTCATCCTGGTGTCTGCATTTTTTGAAGTTTTAGGTTCAGAAACTTATGATGTTTTTTCTTCAATAAAAAAGTCGTAATATATGTTATTTCCAACTGACAGGTCAAATGACATCATTCTTGAATTGTCATTTTTGTGGCTATTTTTCACCTACTTTTCAACTAGTTGCATTAAAAGTCCTATGCAAAAACAACAATTGATATATGTTAACTCTTTTCTCCATATATTCAATTTTATCACATTTTTGACCAGTGTAGATCTAGATCAGTTAGCATATCTTGATTGCTACAGGTTACTTCTCAGTCAGAAATCAAAAGCACTGATCTCGAAATAAACAGTTTGTCCATGGGCTAAATTTAATGAAACCAACTGATAATACCAGTGGTATTTATTCATGGTCATTTTAAGTTGATGGAAGGTGTGAAAACTATCATACATCATCAATATGTGTTTATTGTTTCACATCATGCATTGAGCGTTCATTTGCACATTCATATGTAGGTCACTATTTTTTCATTTTTAACCAGGTTTTCTTTAGAAAAATCCTGGTTATTAGATTGGGGTATGTCGTTGGGCAGGCGGGCGGGCGTCAACATTTTGTGAAGTTTTTTGTGAAAGTTGTGTTTTTCTCAGTAACCGTTCAAGGTACAACTTTGAAACTGAACATAGTTGTCTGACATATCAATACCAATTATCAGGACAAGTTTCATATTCCCTGACTGTATTTTGACAAAGTTATGCCCCTTTTTCACTTAGAGATTTTGTGAAGTTTTTTGTGAAAGTTGTGTTTTTCTCAGTAGCCGTTCAAGGTACAACTTTGAAACTTAATATAGTTGTCTGACATATCAATACCAATTATCAGGACAAGTTTCGAAATCCATGACTGTATTTTGACAAAGTTATGCCCCTTTTTCACTTAGAAATTTTGTTAAGTTTTTTTGTGAAATTTGTGTTTTTCTCAGTAACCGTTTAGGGTACAACTTTGAAACTTAACATAGTTGTCTGACATCTCAAAACCAATTATCAGGACAAGTTTCATAATCCCTGACTGTAGTTTGACAAAGTTATGCCCCTTTTTCACTTACAAATTTTGTTAAGTGTTTTGTGAAAGTTGTGTTTTTCTCAGTAACCGTTGAAGGTACAACTTAACTGTGTTTTGCAAAAGTTATGCCCCTTTTTGACTTAGATTTTTTGTTAAGTATTTTGCGAATGTTATCTGTTGATGCCAAATTGCCTGTTGACGCTTAGCTTGGTTTGTGGGTAGCTTATATCAACAGGCAGCTTGAGATTGCTACCCAGGTGTCTGTGATAAAGGTCAAGGTCACTTGCTAAATATAGAAATTCACCTTACCCTCAATAACTTGAGTTTGCTTTTACCTCTGGATGCCAAACTTAGTATATGAGTAGCTGATATCAAAAGACAGCTTGGGATTGCCACAGGTATCTGTGATCAAGGTCAAGCTCACTGTTGCTAAAACTAGAAATTAAGTTTTCCCTCAATAACTTGAGTTTGCTTTGGTATATTTACGCCGAACTTAGTGTTGGTATCTAATATCAAGATGCAGCTTGACTGATTGCTACCCAGGCGCCTGTGATAAAGCTCAAGGTCACTGTAGCTAAAAATAGAAATTCAGTTTCTGCTCAATTGCTTGAGTTTCTTTGGCCTATTGGCACCAAACTTGGTTTGTGGGTAGCTTATATCAAGACACTACTTAGGATTGATACCCAGGTGTCTGTGATAAAGGTCTATGTCATTTTTGCTAAAAATAGAAATTTAGGTTTCTCCTTATTACTTGGGTTAGCAGTGATCTATTGACACCAAACTTTCTTTGGGTAGCTGATACCAAGACATAACTCGGGATTTCTACTCAGAAGTCTGTGATCAAGATCAAGGTCACTGTTGCTAAAAATAGAAGTTCAGTTTCTTCATATCAGATATTTTCTTTACAAAAGTACAAGTATTAAATGAAAACCTGGTTTTTCGGCGCGTGGCGACGTTTTTTTCTTGTTTGTATGATACACATAGACTATGATAAAAATTGTTTGTCTTCTTTTTGTGCCCCCGCCGCCCCCGCCATGTAATGGCGGAAGGGCATATAGCATTCACCCTGTCCATGGGTGTGTCAGTGCGTGTGTGCATCAGTGTGTGTGTATGTTCAAAAATCATCTCCACTCTGTAACTTTGTTATTTCTTATTGGATTTTAAAATAACTTGGTATAAATAATCACCATATCAAGACAGTGTGTCTTGTACAATACCCATGCCTGTTGGTCCAAGATCAAGGTCACTGTAACTCAAAATAGGATTTTCTTGTCCGGGCTGTAACTTTGTTATGAATGGAGTGATTTCAAAATAAAATGGCACAAATGTTCACCATGACAAGGCGGTGTGTCGTGTACAATACCCATGCCTGAAGGTCCAAGGTCAAGGTCACTGTTACTAAAAATAGAATTTTCTTGCGAAAATCGTGTCCGCTCTGTAACTTTGTTATTTCTTTTTGGATTTTAAAATAACTTGGTATAAATGTTCACCATATCAAGACTGTCACAATGTATAGCGTACAATACCCATGCCTGTAGGTCCAAGGTCACAGTAACTAAAAATAGAATTTTCTTGTTTGGGCTATAACGTTGTTGTTTCTTATTGGATTTTAAAATAACTTGGTAAAAATGTTTACCATATCAAGATGGTGTGTCACGTACAATACCCATGCCTGTAGGTCAAAGGTCAAGGTCACTGTAATAGAATTTTCTTGTCTGGGCTGTAACTTCGTTAGGAATAGTGATTTCAAAATAACTTGGCACAAATGTTCACCATGACAAGGCGGTGTATTGTGGGTCCAAGGTCAAGGTCACTGTTTCTAAAAATAGAATTTTCTTGTCCAGGTTTTAACTTTGTTTTGAATGAAGGGATTTCAAAATAACTTGGTACAAATGCTCACCAAGACAAGGCGTTGTGTTGTGTACAATACCTATGCCTGTATGTCCAAGGTCAAGGTAACTGTTACTAAAAATAGAATTTTCTTGTCCGGGCTAGAACTTCGTTGTGAATGGATAGATTTCAAAATAACTTGGCACACTTTCCTTAAGTAGAAAATGATAACTTAATGCTTAAAAATGTAATTGTTTTGAACGAGAAATAGAAGCTTTGCAAAATACAAACATGTATATATGTTTGTTTAAAATATTTTTATTGCATTATCACCAACTTCTTCACAGACATTTCCGTTATGCCCAGACAACAGTGCCGCAAATACAAATAATTTACTTGATCTTCAAATTTAAGCATATTCTTATAATTTCTCACACAGCACTGTCTTTGAAATGCTATTAATCCCGCCATTGCACTTGAGTGTCTGATAACGATGCATAGCAGGGGCATCCGTGTCCTATGGACACATTTCTAGTTTGTTTATACATCATAACAAAATGTTCATAGTAGCCAGTCAATATTTTATCAATGAAGTTCAGAGATGGATGTAGACTTGTTGCAAAATTATGGTCACCTGAAGTTTGGCTGTATATCTGGCATTAATGAAATTCATTGATAGTTATTTTCCTTGATCAGACTCCATACTATGTTACTGCATATCTCACTTTCCATAAAACATTAGCTGCTTGATTTCAATTTATGTACTGTATAGTAACCTGCACTCCATATATATATGTACTTTACTCTGCAGAATTCTTGTTTTTTTTATTTTCAGACATAGACATGTTTTTGACTAATCATCCAAAGCAGTGGAGGCTGTCAGAAGGCCAAAATAAAAAGAGAGGTGGACAAGTTCGACGTGAGTGTACCTGGTGTGGAAAAACCTTCTCGTGTAGCAGTAACCTGAGCAAACACCTGAAGATTCACAGCGGAGTGAAATCTTACATCTGTAGCCAGTGCAACAAAGCATTTAGACTGAAACACCATCTCAGAGTTCATATGCTGACTCACTGGAAAGATGAAAAGAAACCAGTCATGGAGCTGACTCACTGGAAAGATGAAAAGAAACCAGTCATGGAATAGACTGACACTAAACTTTAGAATTTCATTTGCTGACAACAAACCAGTCAAGGAATAGTGTGACACACCACTTTAGTTTTCATTTGTTGACTGGAGGGGAAGACATGGAATAGACTAAACACCACTTTGTTATTTCATTTGCTGACTCAAGGAGAAGATACCAGACCAATCAATGGATAGACTGACACAAAACTTTGTTATTTCATTTGCTGACTCAAAGATAAGATAACAAACCTTTCATGGAATAGACTCACACACCACTTTGTTATTTCATTTGCTGACTCAAGGATAAGATAACAAAACTTTTCATGGAATAGACTAAAACACAACCTTGTTATTTGATATGCTGACACAAGGGGAAGATACCAAACCTTTCATGGAATAGACTAAAGCACCACTTAGTTATTTCATTTGCTGACTCAAGGGGAAGATACCAACCATTTCATGCAATAGACTGACACACCACTTTGTTATTTCATTTGCTGACTCAAGAGGAAGATACCAAACTTTTCATGAATTAGACTAAAAGACCACTTTGTTATTTCATTTGCTGACTCAAGAGGAATATACCAAACCAGTAGGTGGATACACTGACACTCCATTTTGTTATTTCATTTGCTGACACAAGAGGAAGATTGTGATTTCATTTGCTGACAAAAGGGAAGATTGTTATTTCATTTGCTGACTTAATGGGAAGATACCAAACCAGTCAAGGAATGGACTGACATGCCAGTTTAGAGTTTTATTTGCCAACGCAGTGAGAAAAAAGTCCACTCAAGGAATAGACTGCTGCTTAGAATCGATCTACTTTGATCAAAATAAACCGACCATTCACCATTTTTCTCTTGCCTGTGATCTGCAAAGGAATTTGATCAAATTGACACTAAACAGTATTGAACTATTTCCTGGAGCATTTGCTAGTTAATGATTGAACAACATTTAATGGTGCTATAAAGGCTGATGTCAGTACCTCCATTAGAATTAAAGTTAAACTTTATTTTGGTTATGGCCCTTTAAAATGACTTTAATAATGAAACCTACTGTTGCTAGTAATTATAAATTAAAGTCATTTTAAAGGGCCATAACCAAAATAAAGTTTAACAGCAGTTTTCATTCTTGTTGTCACATAAGGATTTGTTCAAGCAAATGACATATTATAGATATAAAGTTTCTGTCAAAGTTATAAGCAACAATAAGTTTAATATTGAAGTCATTTAAAAGGGACATAATCTCAAAATAACTGACACAGGAGGTATCATTCTGGTTGTCTTAGATAGCCATGCTCATGTTAATGCTTGAATAAGAGTAAAATCTTCTTAACTTTAATTCTAATGGAGGTACTGACATCAGCCTTTATAGCACCATTCATTATCCCTGACTGTATTTTGACAAAGTTATGCCCCTTTTTCACTTAGAAATTTTGTTAAGTTTTTTGTGAAAGTTGTCTTTTTCTCAGTTACTGTTTAAAGACATATCCTGGAATTACTTCCCACGGGGAGAATTCCTTCATTTTTTTCAGAGATGTCCTCTGATATATTACAAACATAAAGGGAGGTTTAAATGTATGGGTCACCTCGTCCGTTTTTGAATTACACACCCATTTTGAATACCACTCTTTTGAAAAAATTTCGGTCTAAAATTCACATTAAAGTGTCATACATATAACAACATAAAGACAAATGTATTATCACAAACTCAATAATTCTTTCTTAGATATTTATAATAAAGATGTCTAACTGTTATAGAGTAATACAACTGAAATATTTGTGATAATAACAAAAAATGATATGAAATTTGTTCACAGTCATCGTTTTTTGAATTCAGCAAAATAACGACAAAATTTAAGCATTTTGGCCTATAAAAAAAATTCTAGCGGGGAAATTTTTTTTATATTTCCTGTATATATAGCCTATCTTATACACTTAAAGATATTGGAAAAAAATGTATACCTTGCCTTGCTACTTTTTGAGATATATTACAATTATTACCTCCCCTTAATAGGCAAAAACACCTAATTTTTCGAATAATAATGAAAACTTAGTAGTGATATCTATTTTGAACATATACCTTAATTTTTTGCTGAATTCATATTTAAAATTACCAGAATAAGAAATATCAAATAGGTTAAATGAAAATTATACACAAAATGAAATAGCAGTATACACAAACTATAGTACATGTATCTATCCAACTGTTCCGATGTTTTATACCAAGTATTATTATCGTTAACTTTTGGGCAATCGGTCATGTCTGGATTGTTGATGCTATCCGAAATAAGACTATCCATAACCTGCACACATTTCTGGTCTTTGCGTCCAAACTGTTTAATTTTATCAACACATAATGACTTCCTACTCGACAAAAATTGTCCAGATCTTTTCCTTTTCAAAGCTGACATCCTTAAAATGTTTAATTGTGTAATTGATTTGTTAATTTGTTTGTTCGCGTTAACTATCCGATTTATCCGAAATACGTTAACTTGGTAAACAGCGAAAGAAACGAATCGGCGAAAAGAAGAAAGTACCGAAAAGTGCATGCGCGGTAAAGATGCGCATTGGCCACTCCCGGATACGTCTTTAAGATACAACTTTGAAACTTAAAATAGTTGTCTGACATCTCAATGCCATTTATCAGGACAAGTTTCATAATCCCTGACTGTATTTTGAGAAAGTTATGCCCCTTTTTCACTGAGAAATTTTGTTAAGTTTTTTGTGAAAGTTGTCTTTTTCTCAGTTACCATTCAAGGTATAGCTTTGAAACTTTACATAATTGTTTGAAATCACAGTACCAATTATCAGGTCAAGTTTCTTAACCCCTGACTGTGTTTTGCCAAAGTTATGCCCCTTTTTGACTTAGAGTTTTTGTTAAGTATTTTGTGAATGTTATCTGTTGATGCCAAATTGCCTGTTGACGATTAGCTTGGTTTGTGGGTAGCTTATATCAACAGGCAGCTTGAGATTGCTACCCAGGTGTCTGTGATAAAGGTCAAGGTCACTTGCTAAATATAGAAATTCAGTTTTCCCGCAATAACTTGAATTTGCTTTGGTATATTTATGCCGAACTTAGTGTTGGTATCTAATATCAAGATGCAGCTTGAGATTGCTACCCAGGCGCCTGTGATAAAGCTCAAGGTCACTGTAGCTAAAAATAGAAATTCAGTTTCTGCTCAATAGCTTGAGTTTTCTTTGGCCTATTGACACCAAACTTGGTTTGTGGGTAGCTTATATCAAGACACTACGTACTTAGGATTGATACCCAGGTGTCTGTGATAAAGGTCTATGTCACTTTTGCTAAAAATAGAAATTTAGGTTTCTCCTTATTACTTGGGTTAGCTGTGATCTATTGACACCAAACTTTCTTTGGGTAGCTGATACCAAGACGAAACTCGGGATTTCTACTCAGAAGTCTGTGATCAAGATCATGGTCACTGTTGCTAAAAATAGAAGTTCAGTTTCTTCATATCAGATATTTTCTTTACAAAAGTATAAGTATTAAATGAAAACCTGTTTTTCGGCGCGTGGCGACGTTTTTTTCTTGTTCTTTACTGTTCTCACTTTTCTTAGCGTATGTAAATTTTATGTTTGTAACTGGTTTGTGCAAAGTTTCATTGAGCTGCATTTTGCCGTTAGAGAGATTTTGATATTTTTCTTTTTTGTCTATGACAAAGCAATTATAAACGGAGCAATACCTTAACTTTAGGTAATACTTGGAATATATCATCTTGTTATTCAAATCTATCTGTGACATTAAGAATTAAAACTCCTGTTGTGACATTTTTGTAATTATGCCCCTTTAAATGACTTTAATAATGAAACCTAATGTTGCAAAGGCAATATTAATTTCTCTTAATGTTATTCGTAAACACCATCTGTAAATTCAAAAAGAACGGTAACCAACATGATATTATACAGCGCTCCTCCTGCCTGGTAACAACCAAGCTACATTTGGTCGTTATTTTCTTACCTCTTTTTGTTTGTACAGAGGCGGCATTGGTTAAGAAGGTTTATTGGGAAGTTCTTGTAAAATAACCTAGAAGATCGATCTGTTTCTTTCTTTTATCTCTGTCATTCAGTTGTTCCTAATTTGACTCAAGGGGCTCAGATCTCGGAATGGTCATTACCTGCCATTTTGCGTTACAATGCTATAAGCTTCTGATGTTTAATATGTTTGTAAGCTTTTGCATACAACATTGTCGAGTTGTATGGGGGTTGGAGCTATTTCACTAAGACAACTAGTACTTGCTTGTTTATATGAGAACCTGTTGGGGCAAGTGTGATGTTGGTGCACCCTAGGACCTGGTTTAAACCCCAGTGGCAAAGTGTTTTGCCACTAACCATTCCAAAACGGTAACCCGAAAGGTTCTCTGTCGTGAATTGATTGTGGTGTGTTACATGACAATATTTACATTCCTATTGATTTCTTCGTTTAAAAAAATTCGGTTCATTTTGCATGAACCGCATGACCCGTAATGACGTCAGTAACGTCATGGCTGTTACTATTGAAAACTCCCACGTATTACTCCCCCTTTTCACTTAATACTAATTTTTGAAAGCGTTCGACTTAAGTTTATTTAAAGAAAAAAATGAATAAAATGTAAATATAAGTAATGGTTCTTATTTTGGTGCGGTTCATGCAGATTGGATGTGCACGCGAGAACTGGCAAATCCATAAAGCGCGCTTTACTAACCATTCCAAAGCGGTAACCCGAAAGGTTCTCTGTCGTGAATTGATTGTGGTGTGTTACATGACATTGATCTTCTTATCAACCCATGCTCTCTTTTCCTCTCGGCATTTCCGCTACGTGGGGAGGCTGTGTTTATGGATGTGGCAGTTCCTGATATGCATCATTTCACCTTTTCCCTAATAATTATGCCCCCCTTCGAAGAAGCGGGGGTATATTGCTTTGCACATGTCGGTCGGTCGGTATGTCGGTATGTCGGTCGGTATGTCGGTCGGTCCGTAGACCACATCTTGTCCGATCAATAACTAGACAACGCTTTGTGATACAGTCCTTATATTTGGTGTGGAGGTTGGTCATGACCAGTAGAAGACCCCTATTGATTTTGGGGTCAGTAGGTCAAAGGTCAAGGTCACAGTGGCCTTGACCACAAAAACCTTGTCCGATCAATAACTAGACAACGCTTTGTGATACAGTCCTCATATTTGGTGTGGAGGTTGGTCATGACCAGTAGAAGACCCCTATTGATTTTGGGGTCAGTAGGTCAAAGGTCAAGGTCACAGTGGCCTTGACCACAAAAACCTTGTCCGATCAATAACTAGACAACGCTTTGTGATACAGTCCTCATATTTGGTGTGGAGGTTGGTCATGACCAGTAGAAGACCCCTATTGATTTTGGGGTCAGTAGGTCAAAGGTCAAGGTCACAGTGGCCTTGACCACAAAAACCTTGTCCGATCAATAACTAGACAACGCTTTGTGATACAGTCCTCATATTTGGTGTGGAGGTTGGTCATGACCAGTAGAAGACCCCTATTGATTTTGGGGTCAGTAGGTCAAAGGTCAAGGTCACAGTGGCCTTGACCACAAAAACCTTGTCCATTCAATAACTAGACAACGCTTTGTGATACAGTCCTCATATTTGGTGTGGAGGTTGGTCATGACCAGTAGAAGACCCCTATTGATTTTGGGGTCAGTAGGTCAAAGGTCAAGGTCACAGTGGCCTTGACCACAAAAACCTTGTCCGATCAATAACTAGACAACGCTTTGTGATACAGTCCTCATATTTGGTGTGGAGGTTGGTCATGACCAGTAGAAGACCCCTATTGATTTTGGGGTCAGTAGGTCAAAGGTCAAGGTCACAGTGGCCTTGACCACAAAAACCTTGTCTGATCAATAACTAGACAACGCTTTGTGATACAGTCCTCATATTTGGTGTGGAGGTTGGTCATGACCAATAGAAGAACCCTATTGATTTTAGGATCAGTAGGTCAAAGGTCAAGGTCACAGTGGCCTTTGCATACAAAAACGTTGTCCGATCAATAACTAGACAACGCTTTGTGATACAGTCCTCATATTAAACGATTGTTGGATGTGTCTCTTCAAAAGTTATATAAATGGTTCCGGTCCGCTGCCTAATTAGGTCATGACAGCTAAAAATAGATTTTTGACACTGTCAATCTTTGAACGACATCTCCTCCTATATTACTGGGTCAATTTTGATGAAACTTCACACAAATGATCATTTGATGAGTCTCTTCAAAAGTTATATAAATGGTTCCGGTCCGCTGCCTAATTAGGTCGCATCAGCTAAAAATAGATTTTTGACTTTGTCAGTCTTTAAACAACATCTCCACCCAAACCGCTAACCCAATTTCAACCAAACTTGACACAATTGATCATTGGATGAGTCTCTTCAAAAGTTCTATAAATGGTTCCGGTCCGCTGCCTAATTAGGTCACAACAGCTAAAAATAGATTTTTGACTTTGTTGATATATAGGAGTTCCACCGTCTTGTAAATTGCTTTCATGACTGGTACCCTTCATTGCTAAAGCTTACAAAAGTCTCTAAATTTCCAAAAATTTAAATTCAATGCTAATAGATATCACTTGCACGTCAGGGGGGGCATTTGTGTTTGACAAACACCTCTTGTTTTGAATGTAATTGTCCTATTAACGTAATACCGGGAAAATATCATCTGCACATACAAAACCTTTTGTAATTTAGTGATAACGACAACACCCGTTTCATATTAAATTGAGCTTTGTCCCTTTCAATTGACTTTTATGTGAAACTTAGTGTTGCTTATAACTTGAAGAACTCTTTCCATAAACTAGGTTAATACTTGAAATATTTCGGCTGCAAAAACAAAGCCAATTATTTTTTTTTTGTAACAACAAGAATGATAACGCCTTTTGACTTTTATTCGAATTATGCCACTTTCAAATGACCATAATCTATGACTAAATGTTGCTTATAACTGGGAAAGTGCTGGTTCTGTTGGCACAATACCTTGAATAATCAAAGCTATCTCTGACCTTCGGAGTGGTCATTACCCTTTCAAATGTCATTAACCAAAATCTTTATGTTGCTTGCAAGGTAGATTTCGTATCAGGCAACCTGGGTACAGCACGGTTAGATGAAGGTCGTTGAGGCTGCTCTTTCCAACCAAAACTGCCACATTGGCGTTGTCGGCGGGGCGAATATATCATCTGCAAGAAAAACGCATTTAAATGGCTTTATTTCGTAACCTATTTTTTTTCTTAAAATTTAAATAATTATGTAATCTGCACAAAAAATATACAAAATCTATACATATATTTTAGAACAAGAATGATAGCTACATGTACTGATTGACTGCATTTTGATGTTTGAGACATTTTGATATTTTTCTATTTCATCTATGACATTGTACTGACAAAAGGAGTTACGCCTTAAAATAAAAATACTTAATGTGGTTCATAATTATCCAAGTATCCAGTTGTTCTGTGATAAAGCTTGGGAGTTATTAGCCAGTGTCTAGCAACTACGAAAGTAACTGTACTTTTTCGTGAAATAAAAATAAAACGTGATCAATTTTAATTTAAACAGTAGTTGTTTTATTGCACTGCAACTTGAATAATATCTTTTGATCATAATATCATATGCCACATTTCGACTTCTTGAATCGGGCGACACCTGTGTTCCATCGAGCACCAAATACTTCACTCTCTTACACTATCGGCTCATTACATTCACCTCTGTTATAGGCCGGGACTACTTTCAACTATTTTTACTTTAACTCAAAAAATAGTTCACTAATTACATTTAAAATTGCTTGGGTTTCTTTGGTTTGAATGAAAGATAGTGAAGATATGTGTCATTTGTTTAACGACAAGCTTTCATATTCATATTTATGACATCATAAAATAAGGCTGGCGAGTTATGTCAAAAATCTTGGCATTGAGCCTTTCGCAGAGATGTAAAGTGAGTGTAAGGAACGACAACTCTGCGAAGGAGATTGCAAATACTTAAGTTTAATGACATGGATAGTAATGTAATTTGAAAGAACATAAGTATTGGAAACTGTGTTTCAAGCTCCGATATTATGTGCTTTTTCATTTGAGACAATGTAGCTTATTAACCAAAGACGGATCAATCAAATTTTCAGGGGTTGTGTCAAACATTGTAAAAGCGAACAATGTAGATCCTATCAGATAACATGGAATTCGAACAGGTCACCTTAATTATCTTCAAATATATGGATTAACGGGTTTTTAAGGTGACTTATAAGAAATGTCTCTCAGTGTATTTTGGAAGACCGTCAAAATTACTTGAAATGTTCAAGATACGTTCGGTTGCAAGCCTTTGCCACTTTATGACCAAATGTTTTAGATCAAGTATAGAGCTTTAATAAATTTGATTCACCGAACATCATTAAAACCATGCCTGGGTCGAATGCAAGATTTCCAGCAAAGGGGCTGCATTTGGGGCAGTCTTAGGGTAGTTACATTATAATGTACAATTTTCTGGCCGAAATCCCCATGAACATTAAATATTGTTGCAGAAAACGGGGTTCGAGCATCCCCACTGCAACCCTCTGGGTCCTGGACCCGCCCCTGAATTTCCTAGCTTAATTAAACCATTCACTTGCACAGAAGTTGACTTAATGGGCGTCAGATGTATTAAGGTCTTCAACCACATCGTTATTGATATGCCCTGGTGATTCGATTAGTTATTTCAGTACAGACAACAATGACAGTTTAAAATACTTTCAATAAAAATCATGTTTAATTAACCTGTGAAGAACATTATAAATGCAGATTAATTACAAGTTGACGTGTTTATCATGAACGCATGAAGTTATTTCATGATTTATTGTTCTGAATGCAGCGTATCGCAATATGTTATTTTCAAGGTCTAGTCACTTTGCTCTGTCATGGGAGTGTTGTTGTTGATTAAAATGCCTAGGTTTGCTGATCAGAAGCATATAAAATCAGTCTAAGATAAAGATAATAAGTTCCAAACCAATGATGATAAACATTTGTTCTGAATATATAATTATATCTAGAAAATAAATAATTTAAATCGACTTGCAGAGCATTTGCGGTCAGTTTATGCATGTACTTAGGACAAGGAGACAGAAATGTCCTGTCTATAGGATAGAAATATCAATTTATCAGGCTTTTACAATGAAAGCTAATTTTCAGACAGGAATAAATGATGAGAACAGTCTGTAAATTATGTCTTGTTTTATGGTGCCCATGACTGCTTGTAACATGGAACACTCAAAATACATTGTTGATAGATCTCTAGAGGAGATTGATTCCTGAATTTTTATAATATTGGGGTGTATTTTGAAAACATGAATATTTAAGTAACTACGTCTTCTTCCTAAGTACCAACCAACTAAGTCTGTTGAGATTATGCCATTGCCATTGCTCATTCGTTAAAATAAATACGACAGCAAATAAGACTGATTCAGGCTAAAATTTGTTTCGGACAATTTAGCTTATCTCTAATAAACATGCTTCCTTGCCAAGCCTGGGTCCAAGATCGTAAAACTGGGATAGGAGACCGCTCTCAAATCTAAAATCAAATCAAATCAGCCACTCAGATGCTTCAGTCTCAGAATTTGCCCTTGACCACAGACAAAAATAAACATAAGGCGACAAATGTATTGACAACCGTTGGTAGTGTTCAACTTTCCCCTTAGAATGCGCTAAATTTCGTCGAAAATGTTAAACAATAAAATACCTACAAGGCTTTGAAGATTTGAATCGATAGGTTTTTTCTTGCCTGAATACCGAAAAATGACGTCACAATCCACGTGGTATGGCCACCATGATAATGGATCAGACCGAGAATCGAACCACTACGGCGACAACGCATAGCCACATAAATCTCGTTCACGATAAAACCATTCTTTTCAATAAGCAATGCATGTGCCCTATATAATTTTATTAATTATCTATCTCGTATTGGCATGGCAATTCTCGTATTGGCCCAGTTAGTATTCAAATAAATTTGCTGTTTTTATTCTGTTAATTAATACAATTGTCATTAATCAAGTGAATTCATATTGGCCATGTTATTGGGCCTCAGACAGTCATATTAGCCCTCGGCCTTCGACCTCGGACCAATATAACTACCCTTGGCCCAATAACAAGGCAAATATGAAATCACTTGATTAATAACATTATAATACATTTTAATATACATCATATGTATTTTTTATTCAGGTATTGTTTACACTGACGAACCAACTGAGACATCCATGGCAACTAGTAGTAAACTCACAGAAAGTCCTGGGGCGTTTTATTGTATGCAGTGCAACGGAACTGTGCAGGGCAGAAGTCTTAAACAACATATGGATACAGTCCATCCTGCGGAGTCCGGATTTGTATGCCGACAATGCAACAAACCGTTCATGAGCAGGGGTAGTCTAAAACTGCATATGGATACAATCCATTCATCCCAAGCAAGGTTCACTTGCTCTAAGTGCAATAAAGCCTTCAAGAGAAAACACCATCTCCAAGGGCATATGATAACCCACATGAACAGCCAGTGAGTTCATTAAGTTAACAAACTGCGGAAGGTAATTCATATATCATATTTTATTTATTGATGGTGAGACTGCATTCTCCTGAGCCTAAGAACGAACATTGCTGGAAACTTCTGCCTAATGCTTCATTGGTTGAGCATAAATAAGAGTTCAAGGAGAGCAAACCCACTTATTTTCGAGTCTTTGATGCATTTAAAACCTGGTTGAAAACCCCAAAGGCCTATTGTTTTGCCACTGACTGTTCCAAAGCGGTAATCCTCACGTTCACATCTTCGTTCTTTGCTTGTGTTGTCTTTTCTAAACTGAACATATTATAAGCTCATGCTGTCTTTAGCTCTCTATGTTTTGACTGTATGGGAAGTCTGTGTTTTCCGGGAGAAGCTATTCCTGATATGCATAGTTCACTTCTTAATATGATCACTTTGTAAATTAAAATATCACTTTATATATTTCGGCTCACAATCCTTGACCGTCTTTCGTTAATGAAACGACTCTTAAACTACAATACTGTTGTGGATTGCAATAATTCTGCAAAGCTAATTTTTACTTATTCTTAATTCGATAACCGTAACTATTTGACAATATGTTCCTAGTTTTTTTTGAGATTCAACATCTCCATTAATTGGTTTCCAATCTCAGCTTTATAACCTTCAGTCCTTTGGTCCCTTGTGTCTATTTTGATCTTTGGATTCTCAGCTCATATTCCAATGTTCATTGTTGATCTATAACTTTGCAATGATTAGATTGTCAATTACATTCTGTAAATATCGTATTTGAGTGATACATGTATAAATTTACAATTCCTGTAAAAATAGCAATATTTCTACAAGTTCGCAATGTTTTCTATAGTATTAATCATATTCTTCACCTTAACGATGCCTCTTGTGATATCAGTTTTAATTCTTCAACTTAATTACGATCACAATTTGAAAAGATGTCAAATAACTTCTAAACCCTTTTTTAAGATAGCGTGTATACAAAATCGTCATTTGAGACATCTTAAACACCGTAGAAAGTGACGTTATTATACATATAAATACTAATGTTGAGGTCGATATGTAGTTTTGCGGACCTGGGTAGTGTCAACTTTAACTTTATGTTTCTTCATGAAATACATTCAAATACAAGGGCTGTCACGGGCTTTTTGTTAAAAATACATTGTAATGCATACTATGGTGAATTATATTACTTCAGAATGTCAGCTACGATTACATTAATATTTATATAGGTAGCCCATGTCTGTTACGATATTTGAGACATCTTAAACACCGTTGAAAGTGATGTTATGTAGGGATATTATAGCTAAAGAATCCCATTTGTCAAATAACAGTTGTCTCGCAGTTTCAGGTGGAGTAAGGTGAGCATAGCTGGCCACTTTCACATCGTCAATAATATTTATTTAGGTAGCCAATGTCTGTTACGATATTTGAAACATCTTAAACACCGTTGAAAGTGATGTTATGTAGGGATATTATAGCTAAAGAATCCCATTTGTCAAATAACAGTTGTCTCGCAGTTTCAGGTGGAGTAAGGTAAAGAATAGCTGGCCACTTTCACATCGTCGAAATACGATTAACTTTAGCTTTAACTTTAACTTTATGTTTCTTCATAAAATTCATTCAAAAACAAGGGCTGTCATGGGCTTTTTGTTTAAAAATACATTGCAATGCATACTGTGGTTAATTATATTACTTCAGAATGTTTTACTTTATGGTTCCTCATCCTCATGAAATACCTCCAAAACAAAGGCTTACACCAGCGATTTTGATTTCAAAAACGAAATGATGATATAGATCTATATTATGAACCCTTGGTTCTCGTTGATGCATTTATTTTTGTCGTATAGTTATTGCCTGTTAATTTTTAATGGGTGGGGTATTGCATCAATGTCGTGGTATGAAGTTTTCCAATTTTATCGTTTAATGTCATTCGATAACCTGTTGTTTTCCAACAGTAATGTGTTTAAATAGAATAGCAAGTTTACCTGGTTATCTTGAATATTCCTGTTTGAGCTAAAATTGTACATTTATTGGAAATTCATGCATGTTTGCATTCATTCAAAATTGCGCGAGTTCCAGACGTTTTGTGTATTATGTCATGGGTTTTTGTATATTTGTATTACGTCATAGGTTGTTATTTTCAGCGTTAAATGTAAACAAATAGCTGTCAAACGCTGGACCATTGTGCGTTGCAATTTTCACAACAATTGTTCAAGTTTATAACTTGAGGTAACTAATATTATATGAATTTGTCCGTGTATTTAACGTAAAACCTTGTAAACTTTCATTCAACATTATTAAGTATTTTACGGGATTCTGCGGGATTCCGCAAAGTGAGCTATATAGTTCTTGGATTCTGCGGAATTCCGGCTGAATTTCGCGGTCTGCGGGATTCGGCGGAATTCGACCCAAGCACTATATAAGCTCAGATTTTTCATTTGAAAATGAGAACAGTCGGGCAAAATATTGCAATTAAGGGTTTTCATTATTTATTGGGTATTAATATTTTAAATAGATACATCTTATTTAGTGGATTTACAAAGTTTTACCAGCATAAGTGAATTATTAGTATTGGAATATTTGTGTACATTACACATTACTATTAATAAGAATTACTATTGATAAAATAAGGAAACTTGAATTAATCTTGTTGTTCTTTTAAAATGTTCTCAATTTTTATTTTTAGTTTTTTTAAAATGAAATATGGACAGAGAAATGGTCCTGACACGGCATAGAGCTCGTGAAGAAAATGAAAATGTGCAGCAACCCATGAAAGAGAATTGCAAAGGCAAAGAGAAATAGAAATCGAGAGATCAAGAGGTGTAGAAATAAATGATGCTCATAGTTTAGAGCATAATTACGCTGAAAATGGTGATATGCAACTTTCGGGTGAAAGTGCATTTTCAAATATGAACAGGGGTGATATTTTAACAAATTTTTCTGTTCAAAGAAACCAGACAAACACACAAAGTAAAGATATGAGTCAAACTATATCAAATATTGAGGCAAAAGTAGCTAGCCTATAACTTGTTTATAAATAGAGGTACCGAATCTAACATAAATATTATCAAGTAAGAAAGTTAGCGACTCTATTAGGTCTTGACAAGTCCATAAGGTATAATTATCATAAGAACCATCTGTAAAAAATGCCCTATGTTCATTACAAGCGATGAAGGTTTTATTTTCTCTAGCAAACGTTTTTTCAATGAGACTGGTTAGTTTGTCTCTTATTAAATTATGAGGGAGCGAAGTGTATAATGTTGAGAAATCATAAGTAGACAAACAGAACGCCCGAAAATTATTTGATTTAAGCTTTTTCAAAACGTCATTTGAATTTTTAATCGACCAAAATAAATTTTTGCCAGAAGTTTCAAAAACCTTATCACAATACCTAATTACATGTTCTTTTATAGCTGTAAGACAAGATGTTAAGAGCACGGATAATTTAGCAGTAGTGAAAGAACTAGAGTTAGCAATAAATCTTGCTTTGTACAGTGTTTTATGCATTTTAGGCAACCAATACATAGTAGGTACTTTGTCTTGTTTCGGCTCAATACTAATTCTAAATTTTGTAATTTGTAGAGTGTGTGCAGTAACAATATCACTCTCAGATGAAGAAGTCATTATATAAGCATTAGTGCTGTTCAGTTCTTCAGTTTGAATATTATTATAGTGTATTCGTCACACTATAATTACATTATTAGAAGCCTTATCAGCAGGTGTTAAAACAAATCTGTTATGAAAGTCTTGAATTCCTTTTTTCAAATGAAGAAAGTTAAAACGAGGTCGAGGTGGTAATAAAGCAATGTTTCTTTCGTAAAATGATATACGAGTGTCATTTATTTTGAATATGTGTTTTTTTCCAGTTAGAAAGTGCATTAGGCTCGGCATGTTCTCTTTTGCACCATTTATTGCAAAATAAGTTCAAAGACTCAGGAATTTCTGCACGGCATGCATTAAAAGTTAAAATGATGAGTTAAAAAAAGACACCACATACAATTAACAAAAATGAGAACCCGAGGGGTTACCGCCTTGGAACGGTCAGTTGCAAATCAAAATGCCATTGGATATTAAACCAGGTTCTAGGGTGCACCAACCTCACACTCTCCCCCATCAGGTTCTCATATCACAAAACAAGTACAAGTTGTCTTGGTGAAACAACTCCAACCCACCCATCGGCTCAACAATGCTGCATGCAATACCACACAAACATATCAACCATAAGAAGCTAATAGCATTGAAAAGCTAAACGGCGGGTACTCAATGATCTTACGATGACAGGAATAAAAAAGAAACCAATCGAGCTTCTAGGTTCTTTTAAGAAAAGATTTCCCCATAAACCTTCATAAACTCTTAAACCCCTGCATCCGTCGTGCAACCAAAGAGGTAAGCATAATGAATCGATCAACTGTAGAAGGATTAATCACCAGGCTTGCAGAGTTGGTAACCTTTCTTTTTAAATTTACAGATAGTTTTTACGAATAACCGGGAGAAATTAACAATGCCTTTAATCTTCTTTAGTTTAAAAATTAAATCTACATAAAAAAACTGGCTGTGAAATACCTTGTTGCAATAGTGATTTTAAACTGCACCTCTGTATTTATGAATTAGATCTGGGTATCGGCGATAAAACTTGCAAAAGGTTTTCCTTAATTTGTGATACCGATAACCTTGTTTTAAAAGTTGTTATGTAATGTAAATATTACGTTCATTGAAATCATTAACATCGCTGCAAGCTCTTGAGGTTTTTCTGTAATGCAAAGATTACGTTCATTGAAATCATTAACATCGTTGCAATCATGCAACGTGCTGTAGAATATTATGTTGGTAGCCTTCCTTTTTGAATTTACATTTAAATGTTTTTGCTCCAAATAACGTTGGAAATAATATTGCCTTTATTTTTTCACAAATCAGCTGGTTTTTATCTAAAGCTTGTATCAATCATGTTAATAATTTCAATGAACGTAATCTTTACATAACATAACAAGAAAAAAGTAAAACAGTAACTTACTGTTTTACAGACGGTTTATTATTTAGAGACAACTGAACCATTTCTCACAGAATTGTATTTCAATGTCTAGCTCATTCGTTGATTTCTTTAAATGATACTTTGAAAGAAAGCAATCCAGCATGCATTCTGATTTCAAACCTTGCCTATCAGTATCACACTTGACTTGTCTTGTTCTTACAAATTTTCATTATTTTCACTTTTAATAGTGTTCTCACCACATGTTATTTGCCTATCAAGTTTGATACATGTATGTTTTGTTGATATTGAAGAACGATTCAGTATTCTATGAATTTTAGCATTTTTAGCACTACTATGGGTTTCAATTACCACACCCTTTAGAATACAACATCTTCCCCAAGGCCTATGTAATAAAAGTGTTTACAAAATATATAATTTAAAAACAACAATATCAATTTATTTTACCACAGAATTGATGGAATCGATATTATGCCTTGAAGACATTCAGGCTTCCTCTAGCTCTGGTGAACTTAACTTTGGAACCTTTATTACATGATCGGGTAATCTTTTTAAGATTTATTTTCTGGAATTTCTTACTGGGCTAATGATTTGACAAAAACATGAAAGTGTGTTTCATTCTGTCAAATAAACTTAAAAATAATTCTTTATTCACAGAAAGTTTCATATATTTATGTAAAATATCCTATGCACTATATTTTGCGAATTTCCAGAAAAATATTTAATAATAAAAATAATAAATGCTGAATTACCTCCAAATAATGCATTTTTATTTATTGAACACATTCGAAGCATCTCATCCAGATCACGAACCACAATGCAGTTGGTACTCATAGCGAATAATAGCAACACAATTAACCTTTGTATCAATTTTGCATTTTCAAAGGGAGGTAATGTGAAAAATGGAACGCCTGGAAGTTATTAGCTGCTTATCAATTCATTTTATTTCATAACCTTGCTTATTTCAATGCTGTTAATAATAATAACTAAAATGCAGCCGAAATCTGATTGAGTTTGTAATGTTGACAGAAATCTAAATACTGGTGAGGTGAAAATGCATTATTAAAATAAAACATGATGAGCACACATGTACATCCTGCATTCTTTCATGTTCCATCATGTTAAGAGACTCAGAGATCAGTAGGGCAAGCAGTTTGCACAATTGATCCCATACCCATGGATATCAACCAATAACTAAAGATATTGATCAGATAACCATAGTTATTGACAATTACTAGGGTAACCGCCCGATAACCATAGTTATTGGTGAAAACCCTAGATTTCTGCTGATAACCATAGTTATTGTCAATAACTATGGATATTGGCGAAAACTATAGTTACCGACTGAAAACCATAGTTCTTGGAGTTAACATTGGATAAGGAGCAATATTTATCTAGGGTTTTCACTAATAACTATGGATATCAGATCTAATTTGCACTTGGCACAAAACTCTAGATATAAATCAATATCCTAGGTTTTTGTCTTGCCATTGTATCTGTTTCACTTTGACATGCAGTATGCCCAAATAATCCAATATCTATAGTTATCGACCAATAACTATGGATATCGGTCCTATTCATAATTCATCTTAAATCACAACGTTGCTTATTTCAAAGCTGTTAAAAATTATAACTGAAATGCAGCAAAAATCTGATCGAGTTTGTAATATTTTCATAACAGAAATCTAAACACTGGTGAGATGAAAAATGCATTATAAAAACACTACATGATGAGTACATCCTTCATTCTTTAATGTTGCATCATTTTAAGAGACTCAAAAATCACTATGGCAAGCCAGTGTTTTTTATGCCAAATATTTGGAGAAATTGGGTCCCATTCCCCCCTCAAAATAGTATATATTTTCCCCCAAATCTAATAAAAAATTCCCCCTTTGCTGGAGTCTGTTACGGACGGTTCGATTTGATCCGCTAATTTGTAATAGCTTGATAGTGAAAATGATAGTGAAGATGATAAATCTTTATTTTTTTCTGATGCAAGAAAATCCAACTCGGGGGAACTATGAGGCAAGATTTACTTGGATGTACTACAGTGTTAGCAAAGCAAAAAAAGCAAAGATCAGTGAATACTTTGTTTTGTTGTGTGTGACAGCTGAAAGTATCTTCCAAATATTCCCCCTTTCCTCTGTTTGTGTCGCAATTTCCCCCTCCAACGGGCTGCAACCCCCTTCCCCCCAAAAGTGAAAAAAACAACACTGCAAGCGGTTTGCACAATTGATCCGATATCCATGGTTAGAGACCAATAACTAAAGATATCGATCCGATAACCATAGCTATTGACAATAACTAGGGTTACCGTCCAATAACAATAGTTATTGGAGAAAATCCTAGATACCGGCCGATAACCGTAGTAATTGTCAATAACGATGACCAAAAACCTTTGTTCTCGGCGTTAACTGCGATTACAGTGATTTCAATCAATGCATATTCTTGCTTTTTGATGCAAGCAAATTTGAATTTTTCCACTTTTGACCCCACCTTTTTCTGAGCTTGGGGTCATTTTGACGCAGAAGAATTAAGGAAAAGTGGTCAAACTTTTCAAGAATAAAGAGATATTATATCTTTTGCAATTTAAATATGATGCAAATGTTTATTTCAATTATGAAAATTAATTTAAATGACGTTAAAGCAATTCTGTTAATAATAAGTTAACTGAAAACAATATATGACTTGTGACCATCTGATTATCACCCCTTGATTATAACTATGGTTATCATCAGGTATCACCAATAACCATAGATGGGTCGCTAACCACAGATTAATTCCACTTGCCATAGATCAGGCCACACAAAAACTCATACAAATATATCTTGAAACTGTCAATAAAAAACTACACATACATGTTTTATAAAAGATGTTTTGGGACTATGATACAAAAGTTACTATAAAGTTACATGTACTACAGATTTTCAAAGCGACTTGTTGAAGTTGTTCGAAAAAAAATGTACACATCTTTTCACAAAACACAAAATATATTAAATTTATTAAGACAAATACTTCTTGGGCAAAATGCATTATAAAACATTCCTGAATACATCAAGAATTAATTTTATTTCTTGAGGTATTCACAAATGTTTTATGTCCTCGGACAGTGATGCCCCCACTGCTGCAACATAATTTTTAATAACAAAGGGTTATAACTCTAGTAAAAATGGTCGTAGGAAAAAATCCTTTCTTTACCATCATCTACACATCCTGCTTGATCATATGTGCAAGTTTGAAAGAAATCCGCCTTATTGTTTATGAGGAGTTGATGCCACAAGATTTTGGTTTTGGGACGTACATTTGTACGGGCGAGTGCAACTCTACAAGTATACCTCCCACTTTGTGGGGGCATAATAATTTTAAATGCAGAATCCTTAAACACATTATAACAATCTTATACTATCAATGTATGTGATGTAGACCACTATTTACTTTATGTTTTCCAGTGAATTATAGAATTTTCTCTGTGAAAAAAAGGTAAGTGACCATTTCTTTACCAAATTAGCCAACAACGAAAAAATCTTCCTTCCTTCGGATTATGAGCCAGTCTCACTTCATGTGTTGGTAAGCTTCAAATAGCAGTGACTTCACTTGCAGAAGAGGTTGCTTCTTCATGTTAATTTGTAGGCCAGACAACAAAGATGCACTTGCTATCTTATATCAATCTCACTAAAGTTAGATCTAACAAAATGTTAGATCTGATGACGGCCCGCAAATACCTTACATAGGTTATAGCGGTTTCCCCGATTACTATTTTTAGAAATTGTCAACGTAGAAAGCGTGATTATAAGCTCGCAAAATGATCTGAAGATGTCAATACTATAGAAATGAATGCAATACTACATAAACACATATATCTTCAGTAAAATATGTCTTTCGCAGTCTATCAACATTTTCCATGGTTTAAAATACATTGTACTATGTTGATTTTCACTTTTGCGATTTTGTAGGCGACAATCTGATTGGTTCAAAGGGTTAGTGATAAAAACACGATTTAGTAACTCGTCGTCAGATCCTGATAGCGTAGCGGTTTTCAGGAGATGATTTTAATCAGATTGTATCTTATATGTTCCTATATGCACAGCGACACTTTCCATATAAAAACGTAAAAAACAGCTCTTTTTCAACATTCTGGATCTGGATGAATTTTCAGCAGTGATTATTGATTAGCCATTAAGTTAATTTTCATGCTTCAATATAATCTTGTTTTACAATAAGATGTTCACTTAATCAATCCTTCCAAACTGAATATCAGTCATTCAATACAATCTTAAATCTATAATTCAGTCACCGAGTTAATTAGTTATTTTAAATTGTGTAAACAGGTTGTGGGTAAAACCCTGACCAGACCCAGACCCGGACCAGACCCCGGAAACTAACGATATGGTACGGAAATCTTCGCTCATTTCCGACATTACATTACGATAACAATAACGACATGACATTGTGTGTTAATTAGAGATTGGTGTTGTTTTTTGGTGTGTTTTTTGAAGTTTTAAATTATTTCCTTAATTCTTTTCACTGCTAGAAATATGAAATAATAAATTTCAGAATTAACTGAAAATAGACTGCTTTACAATCTCCATAATCATAATTTGCCGGACAAAACTCAGTGAGTAAGCTCTGGTCAATATTCTGATTATTGCAATTTTCGCCAAATACAATCATCACTAGTTATGAAAAAAAATGATTTTAAAACTATTATCACACAATATAATAATTTTTAAACCATTAAAAGACAAGTCGGCATAATTATCCTATTACGATTCCTAAGTGCTAAGCGGCGACTTGTTACAGCTTAAATCAGTAAATACACAATACCAACCTCAATGATCTTATTTTCTGTAATTTTCTTTAATTTACATTTGTGACTTAAAATTAAAGAATTTCATCAAATTAAATTGCGTACCTAATTGATTATAAAATTAATACAATCCCATAACTGAATGACAATAGTTCGTACATTTTAATATAATTTTGATTTAATACCCTTTAGGGCAAATCTCAATTTGATAAAAAAAATCATAAGCGCCCACATCTTATAGAATGCTTAATCCTGACCAAATTTCTATAGTTTTCCACAAAAAAAAGAAAAAAAATCTCTCTTTATATATAGCCACCGTGATTGTTTTAGACGATTGTCGGAAACGAGCGAAGATTTCCGTACCATATCGTTAGTTTCCGGGGTTTGGTCTGGGTCTGGGTCTGGTCAGGGTTTTACCCGCAACCTTTCCAGGTATCGATTTCACACTTTTCCCAAGATAACAATTTCTCGCAACGAATCAATGGAACGGAAAGATAGCATGTCACTAACATGGACAACTGTGCTCAAATACATTCCGATCGAATATTAAAAACAAACTTTTGATAGATCGCAACAAGGTCAGCAGTCGCTAACAATGTTCACTCGTTTTTTGACAACACGCTTCAAGTCAGATGACCTACTTTATTTCCACACTAGGGGCATGCACATTCATTTATGTTTCATTCCTCGTAATAATCAAATTGTTCAACACAAATCTATATGCAACTTCTTTTATTATCATTATTGAAGTTTAACAATGCAAAGGTTTTGATTCCTGAAATAAAGTTGTTTATTTAGTTCTTTATCGCACAATACAAAAATGGTGTCATCGCGCATGCGCAATTATCCTGGACACGCAATTATCCTGGACACAATACAAATAGACTTATTAATATATATCCAATACTTAGTAGCATTAATATATACACGCTACTCAATACCGTCTTGAAAAACCTTTAAAAACAGATTTATCATTGCCACAAATTAAGGAAAACCTGTTTTCAAGTTTCGTCGCCGTTTTATCGCCGATACCCGTAATTCATTCAAAGATACGGGTGCAGTTTTAAATCATCACATGTAAAAAAAAATATTTTGTTTTCAATTTTCATCTTTGATCCTTCTGTATATCGGTCACTCTTTTTTGCTTAACATTAATTGTTTCGAAATATAAAATTACCTAATTGTGTTGCAAAACCTTTTCACGTTCTCGATCCGCGCTAGTTTGATAGATATAGTTGTTATCTTTGTTTTTTTATTCAAAAAGTCAATCATTCAAAGAATTCAATGCATACAAGTAAAATAATAGCGAAATTGTAGATGGAACTGCATGAAAACGCTGCAGCATCGGTTTAAAAGTTTGATCTACTTGGTTTATTGTATTTTTCATATGTTAAGCGTTCAACTTGGCTGACGATCAATTTTTATGAAATTCAACGGAAAAATGATGTTATTTTATTTCAACTTGTCTTATTTGAAACTTATCGTTTTGTAAACCTTCTCTGCGTTGTGGCTTTGTTCGCAGGCTGTGTTTTTTGAGTTTGGCTTGATATTTGTGCATAATTCATTTTTTTACTGTAAAGAAAAATAAACGGAGCATACTAAGATATGCAATTATGATATTTTATACAAGAAATGCCGGAACTTGTGAAATGGTGACCATTTTACACGGCTCGTTAATTTTATCCCAACCCCATAATTTTCATGTTTTTATTTTAAGATCGTATGGTGAATAAAATAAGCATATCTGGTAATTTAAAATAAAGTTTTTCAGCGGATCGACATCATCCCCTAAGATGTGCAGATTTCTAGACTTTTTATTTATAAACTAAAGAAAATAAATGGCAATGTTAATTTCTACTCGTTATTCGTTAAAAACATCTGTAAATTCAAAAAGAATGATTACCAACATGATATTCTACAGCGCTCTTCATGCCTGGTGATTAACTTAGCAGTTGATCATCATGCTTACCTCTGTGATTGCACGACGGTGCCAGGAGTTCAAGAGTGTATAAAGGTTTGTATCAATGTCATCGTTTTCTTGTTGATTTGACTGCAGGTGCTCTGCTCTCGGTAAGATCATTAAGAACCCGACCTTTTTTTGAGCTGATGGGTGGGTTAGAGTTATTTCACCAAGACGACTTGTACTTGTTTGTTCATATGAAAAACCTGTTGAGGCAAGTGTGAGGTTGGTGCACCCTAGAGAACCTTGAAACCTCCAGTAGCAAATTGTTTTGCCACTGACCGTTCCAAGGCGGTTACACCTCGCGTTCTCATTTTTGTTAATTGTTTGTGGTGTTTGTTTTGAAATAAATCATTATTTAAAACATGCTCTCCTTTTCTCTTCTTCTTAGCTCTGTGAGAATGCTCTGTCAACTGAATGTGGCACTATTCCTGATATACATAGTTCACTTTTTTTATACCGTATAATGGGTTATTTTCGCAATCGAAAATTTTCGCGATTTTGTCGTAATTTTAATTTTCGCGGTTGTTATTTTAGCGAATTTGCGCTCACAGAAATTGACGTCTAAGTTGTTGGGAATTTTTAGCGTTTTTAATTTTAGCGAATTCACGTCGGTCGCGAAAATAGCGAAAATATTATGCTCACGAAAAAAACCCATTATACGGTATTAGTTATGCCACAATCCGTTCTAAGGCGGTAACCCACCAGGTTCTCCTTTTCGTTAATGTTTTTTATTAAAATCGATCATTTTTGTCAACCCATGTTATCTTTTCCTCTCTACGTTTTGGCTGCGTAAGGAGGATGTGTTTCGTTTGTGTGGCTTTTCCTGATAGGCATGTTTCACTTTCTTATTTAGAATAATACTGTTATGAGATTTCCCGGATACGGATATCGTTTATTATATTCAACATCTGCCAATGCACGCTGTTGCATTTTGAAAATTTCAAAACTATAATTTTGAAAATTTCAAAACAATAATCGTGAATTAATCATTTGTTACAATATGTAACTATTATTTTCCTGAATATTAAAATTGTTACAGTACTTGTAATTTGGTAACAAATATGTTACTAAATTTGTCGTGAATATTAAATTGGTTACAATTTGTGTAATTGAGTCACAATTTACATGTTCTGTAGATGTCGCAAACATTTTTAAATTTGTTACAATATTTGTAATTATTAACAATATACATGGTATTATAATTATCGTGAATATAAAATTTGTTACAATATTGGTGATTTAAACCAAGTTCAAGGAAAATGTATGCAAACCACTTCTAAAAGTATATTGATCGGCTAACAAAATGTTTTCAGGCAGTTTTGGGGTTCTGAAGGACAGGGCAAGTTAAAAACAACATTACATTTGCTGCTTATGAAAACGATGCCGGTGTCATTATTTTTGGACAGTTTGGACAGTTTTTGGACAGTTTGTTTAACATTTTAACAAGCAGCTTGTTTATGCGTTTCAAATACATTTTAAAAAATCTCTTAACATAGTCATGATTATAGATCGGAATAAAGAAGCTTTAAATGAAATATAACTAGATTTATTTAATAACATCGCAGATCTTTGACAAAAAGTTCGCAGGTGGTAGAACAGAGCACCGAACAGTATAGATGTCCTTGTTTTTCAAAGAAAGTATTGTATTCTAATTTATGACGAATAGCATTTCTGCCTTAAGGATGAAAAGATGTAAAACGACCTCGGGAATTGAAGTATATATTTGCCGCGAAATATAGATAGTACTTTCTTTTAACGACAGATATTTTACATTATAGATATAATTAAAAAAGATAGAATTCTCTTTTTTGTTACATTAAAGCGTTTCTTTAAAACTAAAATCATGAACATTGAGATGGATGGAAATGGGACGTGGAATAATACAGATATGCTACTCTTTAAGTATACTGAAATACCTCTTTGGACGAAAACAGTACAGATTGTATCCATGGCTGTGATAGCAACCGTCGGTATTCCTGGCAATTTTCTTGTAATGATTGTTCAAACCAAACTGCGCGATAAATCGAGCACGGACTATCTCGTACTCACGATGGCGGCTCTCGATTTTTGCGGATCAACCGTTGTGACGGCTATATATATGTGTTTGAACGTGAAAAGTATTTGGTTGGTGATTGGATCTGACTTTACATGTAGGTTGAAATACTTCTTTATATACTGGATAAATATTTCGTCAACTTTCCTGTTTGCGGCGGTAGCTTTTGACCGGTACATGCGTACATGCCACCCGCTAAATGCCCGGTATTCAAATACCATAGCGGTCGTCATATGTGGAGTAAATTTATTAATTGGTTTCGCTGTGGCTGTTTTGACATTTTTGCTCTATGAAATGAATGAATCATTGGATTGTGTCAAAGGTAAAGACAAATCAAAGCAAATCCTCAATACAGTACTCAATGCCCCTCTCACTGCAGCTTTTCTCGTTCTTTTTCTTATGGTTGTGTTCTGTTACACGAGCGTTACACTCCGACTTCGTGCGAGACTTCGAGACAAAAGGCAAATTCAAATGAAACATAGTGCTTCTTTAAGAAGGCCGACCATTCCGAGACGGATGAACAAAATAGCACCTGTTCCATCTGGAATTAATCAGACGATAGTAAGCCGGTCCTCAGCTTCTACAGCGAAAAATAAAGTAAATAAATTATTTAAGTGTGAAAGAAAAGATGACAGTATTCCCAGCGCACTGAACAAGAAAGCAAACATAAAACAAACAGAAGAGGAGACCATTATTTGTGAACCCCAAACATCGGATCATGAAGTGGTAGAGACGACTTTCAATAGATCCTCAAGAGATCAAACGGAAAACAATACACATTTCTTTGTTCCAAAGGCTGTAGCTTTGACAGTTCTCAACAGTGATGAATTTGATAACGAACAAGCTCCGGAAAATAACGAACAAGCTTCGGAAAATAACGAACAAGCTCCGGAAAATAGCGAACAAGCTCCGCAATATACTAATTCACGATATAACGAAGACTTCATACCGTTGGAAAATGATAAAGATGTGGGTCAAACAAGCTCATCACCACCTTCTAGTTCTCAAAGCTGTCCAAACTCGGATGAGAATGTTCTAAGAAATTTAGAGAAGGAGCAAAGGAAAGTGAATTACGTCACATTGATGATGTTCATGATAACAATGACCTATATTCTCTCTTGGATCGTAACCTGGATCATGTTTGCTACCGTGGATGTGATGTCCTCGACTGGCAGTAAAGTGATTTATCTGGCAAAAACTTCATTTGTCCTAAATTACGTTACAAATCCCGTTTTCTATATTATAATGAGTTCTAAGTTTAGAGAAAAAGCGAAACTTGTTTTGTGTTTCAGGAAGAAATAAAATCATGCGATACTGGCTACTTGCTAACTAACGTTTATGATATTGTGCTAGTACTCTAAGTTATGTAAACGGGATTTGGTATTGTTGTTTCATGCTGTTTTGTGAGTACATATGTAGTGTATACTTAAGAAATGATCAATAGCTTCCGGTGATTTATCGCAGGATAAATCACGGGGCGGAGTTCAGATGCGTAAGGATATATCACGAGAGGGGTAAATCTTATTTAATTTAGTTCTGTTCATTGTTTTCTCGTTTAGAGAAAACCCATATTTGTCGTGTTCAGTGTCTTTTAAAAGTTTCTTTTCATCTATTTTAATCTCGCACTAGTTAGCTTTGTTTGTGCCGTGTGGCGGCTGTAAAAAGTACCCCGTACATCAGTGCTGTTATCAGGTACGTCGTTTGAAGGTCGTTGAGCACGATACTTATTTATGTTTATAGTAGTTTTAAATTTATTTTGTTTTAATATTTCTGCAAGTTTAAATACGGGTGGTTTCAATATACCAGCCAGTATAGGTTTGGATATTTTCAATCACCCCTAGGATATACTTCCTGGTTTTTATTTTAGTGCCTTTGGTGTTCTTTGTGATATACAGGATTTATGTTCCCCGATACCCTGTCAAAATTCTATATTATTCAGTTTCGCCCATTACTTGCTTGTTAAGGGCAAACCCATTTTTATCTTCCGCTGATCATGGAATGGCGTTAATCTGAAAATACCGCATCGAAGGTTCCCTGTTCACCTCCATATGCATACCAACATTGAGATGGATGATCGAAATTATAATGTATATTGGTGTAAATATTGAGTTGCGGGCAATCCGGTGCTAGGCGATGTGGGCATTAATATGTACTTCCATAACTGCCCATGAACAGGCTCAATCAAACCGAGTCTTCAATATTTTCATATTTGTCGTGTTCGGTGACTTTTAAAAGTCCCTTGTCATCTATTACGAAATAGAATAATATTGTCTTGAAATGTGTCAATCTTACGGAACCCGGAACCACTAAGAGTGCCAACATATCTTTTCAGACCTAGGTGCTAGTTAGACAATTGCTTTGATCACGAGCACGGTCATATTATTCAACTACATGTATTATGAAATTTTATAATGACTTTTATCTCAAGTGTATGTACATGTATGCTTTTATTGCTTGACTTTGTGTTAAATACGCCCTGAATAAAAAATTCAACCAACAACAAGTTTTCTTTTTTAAAAAAGTAAAATATGCATATTAGGAATCGCCACACTCACAAAACACTTCCTCCCCACGCAGCGAAAAAAAGATGAGAGGATAAAAGATCATGTGTTTGTAAGTATGTCAGATTTAAATAAGACACCACCAACAATTAACGAAAATGAGAACCCTTCGAACTTTCAGGGAAAAAAAATTTGCCACTGGGTGTGGGGTTTAAACCAGGTTCTAGGGTTCACCAACCTCACACTTGCCCTAACAGGTTCTCATATCAACACACACGTACAAGTTGTCTTGGTAAAATAACTCCAACTCTAGAGAACCATCTTGTTACAATGAATATCACGACACTGTGTGACAGCCTCTGTGATATGCAGGATTTTTATTCTCATATCCCCTGTTAAAATTCTATTCTGTTTAGTTCCGCCCATCGTTTTCTCGTTTAGGGGAAAACCCATTCTATTATCAGATGTTTCGCGTGTCAAAGAGTTTCACAGTATATTCTCTAACTGACATTAAAATAGGTGCATAGAACTCGATTCAATATGGCTCTATTGATTTACTAAATTAATCATTGTTACAATATGCAGTAAATAATACATTATTTTTTATTATTAGATCTTATTTATATTTTATCACATTCGTATTTTAGTAGATCTATTATGCACTAACTTTCAAATTTGATTATGTGTGTGCACACAATTTGTTTTGATCCGCACTTCATATTTTAGCCGTATGTTACAAAAGAACGCGCTTACGCAGAAATCAATATACAAACATGTTATTTTTCTACATGTATTTTGTAAACGGAATGATTTATCTTGACGGTATTTGTGTCAAATTAATACCAAACCCCCTTGATTGTCATTCATTATCGAATTTTAACGAACATTCGGTTGCTTCAAATGCATTCGAATGTTCAAAACCTTATCCGAACGTTCGTTTACATCCCTAATTAATACATATTTCTTGTCAGGTTGAAATTTACCATTCCTTGTTCGCAGCAACTTTGTTGACAATCAATTCTGAGACATAGTATTGTTGATAGCACTGTTAATTGTCAGCATTTGAAATACCGACTTACTTCTGTATCTATTTTCTATCATACTTCTTTTGGTATTGATCACCGAGCCTTAGCCTTTTGAAACTATTTATAACTTACTCGTACATACCTTCAAATACATGACAAATTCCCGTATGCAATTGAAATAAAAAGACAAAAATATTCTTGAACAATCTCGCAACCAGAAACAAATAGTTCGGGCAAGTAAAATGTTGTTTTTTCATAAATCTGCTGATCCGATAGGTCCCGCTTAAAATTAAGTGATAAGCGAAAAAGATCAGTTTAGATTAAACAATTAACGAAATTGAGAACTAGAGGTTACCGCATAGAAACGGTCACTACGAAGCAATTTGCTACTGGGGTTTAAACCAGTCTCTAAAAATTTAGAACATTGATCATATATTTTCTTCGTTAGGCGACAGCAAACGCCCACCAACGAGCCTAAAACGATTAAGCATCATAATATTGCTGCAGGCTGCATTAATATTAATTAAGTAATACACCATTTTGAACATTGAATGCGCTTGTTTACAACTCGATTACTTCTTGTTTATCCTAGCGTACGTTAGCTGATTTAAATGCGAAATATAAACATTTTATTACTTTCCTGGAATAGGATTAATGCGTTTCAACTGCTACACAAATGCATTTGTGAGAATAATGGATATTGTTAACAAGCCGTTGATCGTTTTCCATTTTTATTGCGTGATATGTGGATATCTAGCTAAGAGTTTGGAGGAGAAGCCTTCGCCATTGCAGGAAGCTTCAGATCACATAGATGTGTTCAAAACAACAAATTCATTGGCGAGAAATTCAACCGACAATATAACTTACACAATGGAAGAAATATTAGCAACGTGTTCTATCAAGAATGTCACTATACGAACAGCTTGTATAGCCGCCCTGATTGGGAGAAAGAACTCGGATATATCTATTGTAGAACCTGAAGTCAAACCCGCAAAAATGTTTGATTCGATATCGACGATCTCCGTTGACGATCTTTCAAACCACACGACACTCTCTTCGCCTAAGACAAATAGCATTTGGAGTAATGAAAGTCGACTTGAAATGCTGATAAAAACTAACACGATTATGATAAATGGAAGTTATGATAAAACAATAGTTGAGGAAACTTTAAAAACAACTTTGCCGGCATCGAACGTTTTTGATGATAGAATTAATCAGGACCGTCTCTCTACTATGCAAACTGGATTGTCTCTTGTCATTACTGAAAATAAAAATGAAAATAATTCGGTGAATGTTAACAGCGTAACCGAAACAACGACACAGATATCTCTTGTTCAGACAAATACTTTTGACAGTAAAACTGCTCGGGACAGTCTCAGTTCGGCGGTTCTGATTGCGCCAGGATTGCCCAAAAACGCGAAGAAAGTATCAACAATTATAGAAGATTATGTAACATCTCTAGGGCGCCCAGTAGACAATCACGCCGCCGCAAATGATCCTCTGAAAGGTATAATTTCTTGTTCCTAAAACTAATTAAGCGTTTCAGTTTTAACGGAACTTTACTTAATGGACATGTTGTTCTTAAATGTCTACTAGTAGATATTTATAATCGCTGCCTCGATGCCAAGTACATGTATGTTTTTTGTTTTAGTTAGTTATTTTCTTCGTTTTTTTTTAAATAAGTTAATAACATGCCTTTAAGGGATAACCTCACTCCTTCCAATTCTATTCATCGATAAAAAGGAAATTATCAAAATCTCAATAACGGCAAAATGCCGTTAAATGAAACTTTGCACCAATGTATGTTATTATTGTATCTTTATTTTGCATATGGTAAGATGCGTTAGAACAGTAAAGAAAAATAGCGAGATCTAAAAATTCCCTCAACTTCTATTTACATAAATTCACAAAAACTAAACAACACAAAACCTCATTTTAAATGCCAACATGAGTAATATGATAGTGACAACAATTTATTGTGTCCATGTGACTTGCATATCTAAACTTTACGAGATATTAGAAAAAGTGTGTTTGACCTTCAATTTTCTGGTCGCTTCCTGGTCGCGTAAACGGATGACAATCACTGATTTCTCTTTTAGTAGTTGAAAGTTTTTTTACAATGTACACAACATTTTCTTGTCAGTAACATTGCACTCACGTGGGAATTTAAAATTATGTTTTGTATCGCTTAGTTTTTGCGAATTTATGTTAATAGAATTTAAAGGAATTTTAAGGTCTAGCTTGTTTTCTTTACTATTCTAACGTGTCTTACTGTATGCAAAATCAAGATACATTAGTAACATTCATTTGTGCAAAGTTTAATTGAACGGAATTTTGCCATTATTGAGATTTTGATAATTTTCTTTTTATCGATGAACAGGATTAGGAGGAGTGTGGCAAGCCCTTAATACAGAAGCTCGAGCTGGTAACTCGTTTGTTAATATAGCTCTGGGTAAACTTGGAGCACTACATAACTCACACAATATGATCAAAACTTCTATCAGCGGTATATACTTCCCCTCGCAGTAGTATCCACTGCAACCACGGACATTTTTACAGATTTTTTTTTTACTTTTTAAATTATTAATCTAACTAATAAATATTTTAGTGATAACGTGCCACTGGCTTCAGCTAGTATTCATTAACAAATACATCTGTCAAATAAAAACAATGTTCATCGGAAAACGTTAAAAATATATCATTCTTTGATATTGTCACTACTCCAAATATCTAGAGGAACGCATGCTTCTCTAACCTTTAACATTTAATATTTTGACATTTTATATTTTTCATTTATTGGCAAGCGTTACCTCTAAACGCGATGCATCAAAAACGTGTCGCATATTTAGTTTTAACAAAAAGTTTACAGAAAGTCATAATCTCAGCTTTAAATGATTAGGCACTGAAAATATATAACAAAATTCACCTTTAAGCATCAAATCATCGGTAAACATGAATTAAATCCGGTAAGAAATTATATTCAAGTACTGTGTATGCAGAACTTTCACTTGACATATTCCTGATTGACAGTTGCGTAAAAATTTCGTAGACGAAAATAATATTTTCAATAGTCAGGTTATGTCCTTTAAACAGTAAGAAAAACAATCAAACTATTGTAAGCTAACTTTAATTATCAAGAAAATATATATTTCTGTCCGATTATATATGGAAGTATGATTTATATTATTAAAAACATCTATTTATTTGTAATTCGTCTAATTAGTACTGTATAACATGAGGCGGATGCATGATTTGCATGAGCCAATCAGAATCGAGCAATGTCTACACGGCTGAGAACCGCATATACAAAAATACTGTGGTGGAAATTAAAATGGATTACCGTGGATTATAACTGGAAAATGTAAGTAATTTTTGTGTCTGAAGCAAGAATAATAGTAATATTAATGAAATATTGCTATATTTAGGCCTGTCATGTTGTAAATTTGCAGATAACTTAGATAATTGTACCGACTGAAAATCGGTCGGAACATGCGACACGAAAACTGCGTTCGGCGATATTACGTCGTAATTGCCATAAAATAAAAAAAATGATAAATAAGCATTTACGACGTCATATTTATAGGAATAATATTGTCACATGATATTTATCATCATCACGTGATTCGTTACGTCACATGATGGCAGGGATTCGTGCAATCAAATCGTTGCTTGAGGTTGATATTATCAATAATTATAGGCTCAGACTATGAATCCAAACGCTACGAAAACAGCACCAACCCACCTTAATCCAAACACACTAACATATACGCTGACCGGGACATCCCCTTGATAAGGTTACATAGATAACGCTGATAAACGGGGGACTCCTTGTATGGCATTGGTAACCGATAAATGTTTCATGTTTCCAAAAAAATATCATAAGTGAACTGGAAAATAGTATTCTGTAACTGTTGTTGAAAAATAGTTCATGAAACCTTTACGCAGTATAATGTTACCGGTTAGCTATATCTTGATTATTTGACTTGTAAAACGCTATATACACCATTGGCAAAAACTATTTTACGACAGTTTTAAAACCTTTATCACCAATTACAATGATCAATTATTTCACATATGTATCGTAGGTTCTTCTTTGATTTCAGAGCGGATTGGTTTACCTTTGGCTACAAGAGACACGAGTGAAGTTGCAATATTAGGCGTCGCCGGAAGTATGATGTGTGCTCTTTGCCGGCAACAAATGGACATCACATGCATCGCCAGATGGTGCTTAAACACTAATTCGCAATCAGACTTCGGGGCTGTTGCTTAAATTTGACGCCTGTGTAATAATTCATAATTAACGATTCTTTAAAACAATGACCATATTGATCAAATAAAATATTATCATCACTACTATGGCAGACGGTTGCTGCCATGCTGAAAAATAATAGCTAACACAAATGATATTTTCTGTTGTATTCTAGAACGTTTTTGTACTTAAATTTAAACATGTTTGTGTTTCATGTTTCTAAAGTTGATTGTTAATTTCAGTTTGATACTAAGTTTTATAATTGACCATCTATAATTTTTGTAAGCGGTTGACAATTTTATTACCGATAAGATTTAGATATCCCCTATAGTTGTCTTAACGGCATTTTAGAAATAGAGTTTATATTTGACATAAATTTGCAAGTGAAAACCTTGTACAGGAATACCGGAAACAAATATGAACATTGCTTTACTGTTATTTGATGTTATCAATTTGAACAAAATAAATCAAATTTAAATTTAAACATTTTACGTGTTATTTCCCTCCATATGAAACCATATGAAACCCGACGGAATTTAACCCTGTTATACGGTTGTATAACCTTCTTTTTTAATATAAAGTAACAATAGTTTTGCACAGAAGTGGTTCTGATGATGGAGAAATTTACACCTTTTTTATTCCGAAATGTTTATACTTGTTATATTGTAAGGTTTGTTTCTGTGTTTGACGTGGTTTATTCTTCATGACATGATGTCGAATAAACAAGAAACTGCATATGTCATGAATTTCACCTAGCAAAATCGACCGTCTCCAGAAAGGCGAGATAGCAGAGATAAGAAAAGATCATACGTCTCAAGCGATTTCTGAAAGGACACCAAAAAAAACAGAACCTGAGGGGTTACCACCTCGGAATGGTCAGCATATATAAGTATATTAACCACTTGGCGTGTGATTGCGTGTGGGAAGGGGTGGGTGGGACCTTCACCACGGTGTATTTTGCACCAACTACTCGAAAACTTCCCTCTCATGTGATATGGCCAAAGGCATTTTAAGTGATATGGGAAAATAAGTTTTCCCTCTGTTAGCAAATCTAAAGTTGCCAAACGGAGAAATTAGTGGAGAAGTCTTTAAGAGGAATGGTTTCTTACAAGTCCGGACAGTCTCGAAACTATCTGCTACTTTGTGGGGAAGCCGTGTCTTCTGAATGTGGCCATTCCTGATATGCATATTTTATTTTTCTGGATAATATATTATTACTATGTAACTATAACTTGATGACCTTATTAACGTACAACTATTCCGGCGATTGGCCCGGCTTTAAATAGAGGTTTATAGCGAATGTTGAGTACCATGTGGCCCGGCTTTATATATAGATCGTTGAGTACTGATCGGGAACCATGTTGTATGTACAACGGTACGGTATTACCCAAGGAAATCCGATAAGTAAGAGGGAAGATATCAACGTATTTTTATGTTGCTTGATTATATGGACTTTTATTGTTAAATTATGTCGCAGGTTATGTATGCAAACGTTTTATGTTTATATATAAACAAAATATTTACATGACCAAGATGCAGTTCCATGTAGGTTTAGTCAGATAATTGATTGTTGTGATTTCTCGTGATAACTTTGATCTGACCCGTCTGGTTTTTCATGATGGCATTCAGCACGCAAAGCATGTATACACGATTAGGTAGTGCGAGTGGATATAGTCATATAGGATTGTTTGCGGTAAGTTTTTGTTATCTACATCTACTAGATAGTTTCGTTTTCTAGATCACGGTTGATCGGGAATGTGCGCCAGGTTATAAAAGAGATCGATGAGTTTTGTGTTACCAGATCAAGCTATTTATAATTGAGTATATAAATAAATTTATGTATAGATATATATAGATTATATAAGTAGATCGATGAGTTGGTGTTTTCTTTTAATTAAAATATATGCGAATTGAAAGTTTATTGTTGTAAGCAGTTATAGAAAGAGTGTACATGTAGCAAGAGAAATTGTTCAGATAGTTATTCTTGTCAGATATTGAAGTTTGTGTTTTGTTTACGAATATTGGCGATCCTGTGACTTGGTTTTGGCGCGTGAATGTGACCTATAATTAATGGTTCTTTGTTTACAAATGTTTCTGATGTTGAAAGTGACGGTTCTAGTGGGTTTCTGTTTTACAAGAAGAAGGTGATTTCGTGTCTATAAAGTAAATAATGATTGTATAACCATTTTGTAGGTCTTTTTCTGTTGTTCAGAATAATTTGGTTTGAGGTGGTATTGCAGTGTGACTCACCCCCACCCCCATCCCATCCCCCAGCCTGCTGGTTTACGGGATCAAGATGCTGTGTCTGAATATAGAAAGTTAGTATAGATTTTCATCCTGAAAGTACCAAAGAAATTGCCATGTACGTGGTAGGACAATTTTGAAAGGTACGGTTGAGTTTATATAGAGCAAATTCATTGTAACGTGGTTAGTGCTATGATAATTTTTAACTTCCAGGTAACTCCTTCATGAAAAGTAAATGTTGGTGTAACTTTCTACAAAGTGCAAGATCTAACATTATCTTCAGCTGCTGTTGATATCGGGAAAACGATATTACAAGGAGGAATGGCTTACATAGCTCTCAGTAGAGTATCTACTTATGAAAATCTACAATGACAATAATGAAAAATAAGTTACATTTATGAAATTTTGAGTGCTCTTAACGATCCACTACATTCCTCCTTGTTCGACCATCGATTAAAAAGAAAATTATCAAACTAAACAACATTAACATTCATTTGTGCAAAATTTCATTAAAAGGCATTTTTGCAGTTTTTGAAATGTTGATGCTTTTCTTTTTTATCAATAAAGGTGCAAGGAGGAGTGTAGTAAATCCTTAAAATGTGAGAAATTATTTTGTATCCTAAAATGAATACATATCAACACATATAGTTCTGGCAATTCTTTATCATAATGCATGTAACCATAGCAACCATCTCTTCCACTATTTTCCAGCTAGTTATCATTATATTTAAAAGGAAAACTGTTCAATTCGTTTGTTTTCAAATCATTCACTATATTTACTGCAAACTTGTAAATGTTCAGCAAACAAATTTCATCATTAACCCCAGGCCATACCATTTCCGGTATATTTCATTTCAAGCCGCACTCCTTGTATACAACGCGTTCCACAACTACATGTAATACACAAGCACATCCTAATCAACGTTCAATAACCTTTGCCAATAAAAGACATCAATACATTGTATATTATCACTTAATTCTTTCTTTGTTTAAAAACAATCCATCACCTGCATGAACTCTTACACCCAACAGCTAACTTCTTTTAAATGTCGTCCACATACAACACATCTGTGTTATACTTTTCTTGTTAATTTTAAAATCATGGACTTGATTATTTAAGTCTTAAACGTTTGCTCTAATTTACATTTTTGCTACCTTTTTCGGCGTTAGATGTCTAAGCTCACTTTTGACCTAGTTTTTCGACCAATGAAATGTTGTAAATAATACTCGTATTCTCTTATTATGCAGAGGGAAAATGAAATACTAAAGTAAACTATTTCGATTGGTAGCTATTTACACCAGAGAGGCATCTAGCAGGGTGGAGAGGTATCTAGTGGGATTTTTATTATTATGCAGCGGAAATATCAAATAGATTAATTCGATTGGTTGTTAGTGGGCGTTGTATTGGAGGAAAAACATATTTACGATTTAAGTAACCAGTTAAGTCAATATTGATGGCTTAAATACAATATTATATGGAATATTCTTGGGTGTCAGGTAACACTTGCATACAATACACAGTGTAAAACGAAAGAGAAGTGTAGATATTCCTAGTTCTTACTGGTTCCTGTCTAGTTCCTTTGATAGTGATTGTTAATTTCCAGTACGAAATACAAGTTTATTGTAGTGTAGTGGCTAACACTCTCGCCTCTCAAGCGGAGGCCCCGGGTTCAATACTCAGGACGGACACTTTTTTTAAAGTTAATATACGTAAAAGTTTGTAGATTTCGCTCTTGTAACAGGCTGTTATTATTTATATTTATTAAATTTCAAGGACATTTATTCATCTTGAATTCTCACTCTACACGAGGTATTTTATTGAAACTGAATATTTTGCTTCAGTATCTTTAATCGACTTGTTATCACTGTATGAAATTGTTGCAACAGCTTCAACATTTTTTTGAAAGACACTTTCAATAAATTTATGAGTTGTCATGATTCGGTCGCTTAATCTCTAAGTCATACTAAGAAAGCAGGGAGGGTTCGTCGACAGCTATAACAAATAAAATAAAATAACTAAACTGTGTCTGCTTTGCCTCTCTGTATTTCTTTCTTTCTTATATACATGTATATATAAATCTTTTCCATCAACGCCGTTTATCTTTTTTAAAGATATTTCTTGTTTATCTGTTCGCCTGCTTTTGCATGTACCAGTAATAACGAATGGCGATGGAGTATTATATTTACCAAAAAGTGAAACTTATACCTGTTAGTTCTGTCAGAAAAAAAGTGGTGCAATGGCACCAATCGGTCGGTATATTTGTGAAAAACAGAAATAAACAGACTTACCCAAGAAAAGTCTGAAACGAACAGATAAATAAGTCTGCATCTGACGCATTAAATAAAACAACAAATCTAAGCACTGTACTTTACACAAACTCTCGACAAATTATTAATGGGCATATCAACTAACTTTAGAAACCGCAGCCAACGATACTCGTGTCTTTACTGCGCTGTATGTACTTGTTTATATCATGTCCCGCTTCATCCTCTCACGAAATTAATATTAACTTTGATATTTACGTAAGACCTTAATTATCAGAAATTACCTTATAAATGTTTTTCTACTCGTCCGCTGTGTATTTTAAAGTGTATTTTTCCTTAGTTAAGAAAAGTGAAAATGGACTTCTTACGTGAATTTATAATTTTGTTGGCAATTATTATAAGCTCGTCAGGTGTGCGTTTAACACCTCAACGTGCCCCTGAAGTAGATATATATAAGGTGAGTGTTAAAACAGTTAGTCAATTAGTTTAGAAACCGTTATTCTTTTTTCCCGTTTTCCTGTTTGTACAAGTCCAGTTTGAACCGAAGCTTTCTGCTCCATTGTTGTTATGGCGCAGAGGAAAGTTTCCGAGGCCTCTTTCAGAGTTTAACAATATTCAAAAAGAATGTTAATTTTTTTTATCGAGACTAGTTTAATGGATTTAATCAGGGTTATCCGAAACATTAAAAACATCAATCAGGACTTAACTAGTAAACTATCCCCTGCCCCGTTGACGTTTTTTTTATCATCTTCAAATTGCATGTTTAGCTCTAAGTGTCATTGTCTGCCTAAAACAATTCTCAACATGTTTTACAGGCCATATGCGCTGAAAAGAACTAGTTTGACATATACACCGTATTAAAGCAAAATGACAACAAGAATACTCTCCTGGTCATTGTGAAAGTATTTCTGTTAAATATTCTTTTTGTCTTTCAAAACAAAGAAAATTTACTGTTTTCTATTTAAACCAAGAAATTGCAACTGCACGTTTCTGAAGAAAAAAATCGGTTATTGCCTTAATGTGGGCTGGGGGCAATTTCCTATGCCGCTTTAAGAGTCTGTGCGAGTGCAAACTTACTGTGTATGAACATATAAACTTTGGACAGAAGAGAGGCCCTGATCTAGGCTTATGCAATTTCTCCACGGGTTTTTAAAATTACATGGAAAAGGCACCTTTGGTGCACCATATAACCTGGTTTAACCCCCCCCCCCCCCCCCCCCCCCAGTGGCAATTTGATTTGCAACTGACCGTTCCAAGGCGGTAACCCCTCGGGTTCTCAGTTTTGTTAATTGTTTGTGGTGTCTAATTTTAAAAATGATCGTTTTATTAACCATGCTCTCTCCCTCTCTCTTCTTCTTGACTGTGTGGGCATGCTGTTTTTCTGAATGTCGCAATTCCTGATATGCATATTTCACCTTTTTTAAAGTCACCGAACACGACAACAATCAAAATATTGTAGGCTCGGTTTGGTTGAGCCTGTTCATGGGCAGTAACGGGACTGCATATTACCGTCCATGCCTAGCCCCGGGTTCCGCCCATATTTACACTTTAGTTACCCCTGTTCTGATTTTTAATGTTGTCAACAACTGTACACATTTAAACTAATATTTTATGTATCTCATGTCAGTTTTCCAACTAAGTTTTCATCAAAATACCTAACCCCCACCAAATAGCGGCTTTTGGCCGACCTAAGACAATAGACAAAAAACAAGCATAATAACATAGTTTAAAAAACAAGCATATAACATAGTTTAATGTATGCTGATATGATAATGTTTGTTACAGCGTCCAGTGGTTCCAGTTCTGCCAGAAACACAGTATACATCCTTCAAGGACCAGATGGTCGATGTCATGAAGGTCGACAGCAAGTTTATGGACTTGCCGGAAGTCAAAGAGTGGTACAACAAGAAATATGTCATTACTGGAAAACGTAAGTTACTTTTTTTATAATTTGTAGTGATACAGGAATACACAGAACAGTAACTACGAAAACCACTGAGGACTTCAAATATCAAAAAATGCAGGCTTGGTTTGATTGAGCATGTTCATGAGCAGTATTGAAAATGCTTATTACAGTCTCCTCTGAATAGCCTCGAGTTAAGCGCAACTCACTATTTTCACAAATATAATTTGTGTTGCAAAATCACTGAGCCAAAAAGCAATTACGACCTATTTTCAGGATTAAACTGCTGATAATAATATCATACATTTATGTGCTGCAAAAGGATTTTATCTTCGTTGTATAAATTGATTGCCCGAATTATTACAGGGAGGAATCATAATGGAAATTTACACCGTCACAGTTCAATATATAGAGGATATTTGTTTGTTTCAGTGAAATATCAATTTTTTCACGAGTGAACTCCAGAAACTGATATTTTCACGAGTTGCGTAGCCACGAGTGAAAATGCTAGTCCAGTTTCTGGTGTTCACAAGTGAAATAAAATCAATATTTCAATGAAACAAACAAATATCCTCTATATATTGAACTGTGACGGTGTAAATTATTTTTATTTGACGTTTTCTTTACAAAATTATCAGTAAAAACTGGAAACTCAGAGTTTCTTGTTCCCTGTGGAGGGCCCGAAAAAACAATAGCCGCTTAACTTTCAACCATAACTGATGAAGCAATAGAAAATAGTTCTGAATAAAGTTTTTCAAACGGCTTATCTATCACTATAATCGAAAGAAACTGAAAAACAACATCTTATTTTATTTAAATTTACATCATTTTCAAAAGAAACATCGTGCCATCAATGGCGTACCAAAGAGAGGTCAAGCTAAAAAAATAGTTCGGAAAATTCAGTGAAAAAAATGTTATTCCACAGTTTCAAAACAGTGTAATACCGTTTTTATTTCACTGAGAAAACTCTATAATTCGCTGGAAAACATAAAATAAATATTTGTTTCTACAAAAAACAGAGGTTACAGAAGGAGACATTAATATGCTTGTGTGAACTGGTAAGTGTAAAGGAAAGTTTCAGATATCTGATGTAGGTCAGACGTAAATAAAACATGTTTCTCTTTTCTGCTCTCCGCAAGCGAATTCATTTGTGTGTCATTGAGATTGTGCTTTCTTTTAGGTGTGGACTTGAACGATACAGCAGAAAGGGGCCAGATAATCACGGTACTTTCGTCGATGTTTTGTACAAATTGCTGGAACCAGAGGGACTGTGCGTGTCTGAAACGACTAGGCTGCTTCCAACAATGTTAAATAGGAGGAAGAAAATTATAAATATATGTTCAAACTGTTTACCCAATTGTCAGAAAACTAGAATTCAAAATGATATTTCGCAGTTTTTAGTTCTATATTTTTTATGATAAAGGTTGTTCATACAAAAGTGTAGCCGATTTTGGTCTAGTCAATGTTATGAAAGATAGGATTTAACCTTTATATCATGTTAACATCTGCAAATACAACGTGGAAGGTTCCATGCTGAGATGGATCAAACTTTGAACTGTTTACTTGTGTAAATATTGTGTTTCTCCAAACCCGGGGCGATATGTTGTTGGCAGTTTTATGTAATATCCTTTACTGCCAATGTAGAGGCTAAGTCAACCCGAGCCTGCAATATTTTCATGTTTCTTGTTCCGTGACTTTAATAGTTTAATTTTCATCGACTTAAAATAGCACAGTGATATTTTGTGGTTGCAAGCTGTTTGATGGTAAACGCTTATATAACTTTTCCATAAAAAATTGTTTTAAATACATTTTATTTGTTATGTTAATTATAATTATTATGAAAGAGGTATTGGGGAGTGGGGACTATTCAACCAACATTACAGTTTGATTGGTGATTGACATTATTTTTTACGCTATCTATATACACTCTACCTCAGTGTGTCTTATGTTTCAAATAAAACATTTTATCTCGCTACACTACGAAAATAAACAACAATACTTTGAAAATAGATATGAATGTACGCATACGCAAGCTAAAGAAACCGCAGCCTTAGTTGTAATAATGCGCTTGTCAACAGTACATTTCGCCTCATCCCATCAAAAAATTAATATCATTAATTTAAATGTAGTTTACAAAATAATATAATGACCCAAACATGTAGTACACGGGCTCAGTTGTTACTGACTTTTCCGTCGTTTGTTTAAACTTAAAAAAACGTACAAGCGACCAAACTAAAATATGTTTTACATCAAAGAAAAACACACATCCAGATAACACAGACTCCGAAATAGTAGAAAACGACATGTGTTCATAAAAGGATTATTTGCAAAAATAAGATAGTCACAAAAAAAATATTAAAAACGAAAAGGAGAACCAGTGGGTTACCGCCATCAAGCGGTCAGTAGCAGAGCAGATTTTCCACTCAGAGTCTTAACCAGGTACTTTTGTGCACCAACCTCAAAGTGTCTCTGCAAGGTTTTCATAAACAAACGTGTACTAAAGTTGCTTGAGGTAAAAAGCTCAAACCTACCCACCTTCTCGCCAATGTTAAATTCAGCAGCATGCAAGCTCACAAAATAATGAACTATCAAGTAAAATTATGTCATGTATCGTGCTCATGCTGCTTTAAAACGCGTAACCATCGACTTTGTATTCTACTAATTTAAGTTTCAGATAATGGCACCAGGTGCAACCAAAGCGTTTCGTATCTGGTAAATTAGCTTTTCGTTGACATCAAACAATAATGTTTTGTTATAACTTAAAAAAAAGAACTAACAGCAAGATAATATCGTCATTATGATTGTATTTTTATACCATATGACGTTAATAATGTTAATAATAACGTTAGTGTACATGATTCATGATACTCTTCCGCATTACGAATAGTCATATAATTACGTTTAATATAACATAAATATACACGTCACTTGAAAATATTCAACACGATAATTTCCAAGAATTTCCTTTGTCTATTTCACTTGTTTAACCAAATTAACATTTATTTATATATCCATTAATTAAAATGTGAAAAGTGCATACCAGGAAAAGTCACACACACACACACACACACACACACACACACACACACACACACACACGCGCGCGCGCACACACACACACACACATACACACACACACGCACGCACGCACGCACACACGCACACACACACACTTCCCATAAAGCCAATTTTAAAGCAGAGAGGAAAGCAGAGCAGTGGTTTATAAAAAGATTAATTGCAAATATAACAACACAAACGATTAACGGAAGTTTATGTTTTAGTGTGCACCAACCTCACACTTGCCACTACTGGTTCTCCGTTGTTTTCAAAGGATCAAATATGTACTGTAACAGTTGTAAATATTGAGTTGCGCTAAATCCGGGGCTAGGCGGCGTGAGCAGTAATATGGATTTTATTATTGGGTGGCGTTTAAAAACGCCGCCCAGTGTTTCACAATTGAATTTTGGTCACATGATCAAAATGGTACCTGGGTCTCTATCTACTTATATAGTCGAACGCGGTTACCAAAAGTGAAATTCGATCATTTTACCTCCAGAGAGTTCACTGAGTTTATGAGACGGTAGACGGCGCTGCGCAATTGTTATTAGGTAAACAGGTGATCTCGCAGCAGTGTATGTGTTTACAAATAGCAATACACTGATCAGCTTTCAACAGAGGGCTTTGCTTGTAATTAGTACTGATAAGCCAAGATAGGAACAATAATAAATATAACTTATTCAAGGGATATTCGGACATTTACCATTGATAATTGCAAGAATAATAATGGGGTGATGATAGCTTATCTCAAACTTGGTGTGGCATTTCATTCATGCAGAATTTTGAGGGATATTTGATTAAACAATAAGCATGGATATTAATGAAATACGGCTTTAAAGTGTAAACTTCAGGCGAATTTTTAAAGCGTTTTAAAAATTTATTAGATTTGATGCAGTGCTCTGCCTAATTTTTATAAAATTGCTTTATAGTCATATTATTCGAAAAGAACAAAAAAAAATCATCCATTAACCACGATGCAACTTTTTTGCACACGGTACGTTTTCAAACAAGTTTTAGTTTCCAAAAAGCTAGTCGGCAATTAGCATGACATTCTAACAAAAAAGAAGGCTTTGAAGTGCAACTTTAGACGAAACTCCAAAGCGTTTAAAGCGTTTCAATTTAATTAGATATGATGCAGTGCTCTGACTTATTTTTTTAATTGTTTTATAGTCATATTATTTTTATTTTTGCATATCTTTTATTTCCTAATAATAAATAAATATTGTTTCAAATCAAAGTGCATATAGCAACTATATCATAGTTTCTCTTTTCCTCTCTACTTTTTGGCTGTGTGGGGAGGCTGTGTATGCTGGATGTGGTCATTCCTGATATGCATATTTCATTTTTTAAAGTATTTTTATTTGTCCATGTGTGTTCACTTCTTTATTGTCAATTTAAAGTTTCAAATCAAAGGTTGACTTATTATATATTTTTCCTGGCACAAAATGACTTTAGTCTTGGATATAAGCATCCGCCCGAAAATCCGTGGTAAAAAAACTTGATAAAGCAGAAGCCGGGCATGCAAACTTTTGCTCTGCCATCCGAAAGTTCCTTCATACTCCTCCAATAGGAAACTCCAAACAATCTATAGATGATGTTACATGACAATCACTCTAAAACGCCACCATCAGTACTTTCAGTGCTTTGATTTTCTATGAACATGATCAATTAAACCGTATTTTACCAAATATTACATGTTTGCCATATAAAACAAGTTGTCTTGGTGAATAATATCCAACTCATCCCTGATCTCGACAATTAGATAAATTCATATTATATTAGATGTAGGCATGTGTGAACTCTTCCGAATTATGCCAAAAAATAATACATTAACACCTAACACTTGAGGCTAATTATTTTAAGTCATTATTAAACAAAAGTGCCAAATGGGCCATAACTCTGAAGTAGTTGAAGCAATTTGGCTGGTTATCGAACTTAGCCGAGATATTATGCCCATAAACATTTCCCCATGGTTTGTTGAAGATCGGTCAACAAATGTTTGTGTTATTGAGCAGACATCGCTGTGCCATCGGTGTTCCCATAATACGACACGTCTTCGACGTGCGTATAAAAAGGTACGATTGTTTCTATATACTCGTATTTTCAGAATAAACGACGTTATTAAACAAGTTAAAGTGTTATTTTGCTGCGTTATTGGAATAAAGTATGAAGTATTCTTTGCATCAAAACCATTGACTAAACAGTAATCACTCTGGCACAATATATTAAAAATAGCAGTTCCCTTCCGCACCATTCCGTTACAAACTAGTTAACTTTATAAAGCAACACAAACGACAAATAACATTTCAGATTGTTATTTGATAGTCGTACGACAAGCACTTGCGAGGCGCAACATGTGCATACAAGAAACAATAGTACAAAACCATCAATCTTAACACAGAAATGACATTGCCAATTTTTCTTTAAATTTCTTCATAAACTCAATATATCAAACAATGAATAACATTTCTTGTTGATACTTATCATAATCAAATGACATATAAAATCTGTTAAAATTGTATGACCGTCCAGTTACGCCTCGCAAAGCTGAATGACCACATTATACATTATGCACTGAAAGCCCGTGCGCTATGACATATAGCGCGCGAAATCACGTTTGTGACTTACTTATACCGAAGGGAAAATAGTTTTCTTTTAATTCGTAAACTCAAACTCAGAAAACTATATTTCCCTTCCGCACCATTCCGTCACAAACTAGTTAACTTTATAAAGCAACACAAACGACAAATAACATTTCAGATTGTTATTTGATAGTCGTACGACAAGCACTTGCGAGGCGCAACATGAAGTTTAAAGAACGGGCATATAAAATTAATATATATTCTAAACGAACATGAAACAGCACTTCCAAAATTCAAACAAATTACGAATTCAACAGACATAAATATACAGTAATATGTTTCTAGAAAATTTTTAATCATGTCAACAAAACAAACTAGAATGTTGTGTTCCGCGGAACACATGTGTCGCCTGCATGGAAAAAGTTGAAATGTGGGCCTATGTTTAATCATATATAATAAAAATATTTTATTAAAGTTGATTTCAATACTAAACCACTGAACACATGTGTCATCTTAATTGCATTTAAAAGGGGAATAACTGAAACCTGAGTTATCATCTTCAAAAATTGGTTTGTAAATGCAGATGAGTTATTCAAAGTATAAAGTGAATTGAACAAGTATTTCTATTTTACAGGCAACATTAAGTTTAATGTTTAAGTTGCATTTCAAAGGGGCATAACTCAAAAAATATTTAAACTGGAGTTATCATTCTTGTCGTCACATATGGCATTGTTCATGCTGATGATATATTCCAAGTATGAAGTGAAAAGGACAAGTACTTTCAAAGTTATAGGCAACATTAAGTTTCAGGTTAAAGTTTCATTTGAAAGGGGCATAACTCAAAAAATATTGAAACTGGAGTTATCATTCTTGTCGTCACAGATGGCATTGTTCATGCTGATAATATATTCCAAGTATGATGTGAATAGGACAAGTACTTTCAAAGTTATAGGCAACATTGAGTTTCAGGTTAAAGTTGCATTGAAAGGGGCATAACTAAAAAATATTGAAACTGGAGTTATCATTCTTGTCGTCACAGATGGCATTGTTCATGTTGATGATATATTCCAAGTATGAAGTGAATAGGACAAATACTTTAAAAGTTATAGGCAACATTAAGTCTCAAGTTAAAGTTGCATTGGAAAGGGGCATAACTTAAAAATATTGAAACTGGGGTTATCGTTCTTGTCGTCACAGATGGCATTGTTCATGCTGATGATATATTCCAAGTATGAAGTGAATAGGACAAGTACTTTCAAAGTTATAAGCAACATTAAGTTTCATGTTAAAGTTGCATTTGAAAGGGGCATAACTCATAAAATAATGAAAGAGGAGTTATCGTTCTTGTTGTCATGGATCGCTGTGTTCATGCTGATGATATATTCCAAGTATGAAGCAAATAGGACAAATACTTTCAAAGTTATAGGCCACATTAAGTTTCATGTTAAAGTTGCATTTGAAAGGGGCATTACTCATAAAATAGTGACAGAGGAGTTATCATTCTTGTTGTCACGGATTGCTGTGTTTATGGTAATGATATATTCCAAGTATAAAGGGAATAAGACAAGTACTTTCAAAGTAATAGGCCACATTAGGTTTCATGTTAAAGTTTGCATTTGAAAGGGGCATAACTCATAAAATAGTGACAGAGGAGTTATCATTCTTGTTGTCACGGATCGCTGTGTTTATGCTGATGATATATTCCAAGTATGAAGTGAAAAGGACAAGTACTTTCAAAGTTATAGGCCACATTAAGTTTCATGTTAAAGTTGCATTTGAAAGGGGCATAACTCATAAAATAGTGATAGAGGAGTTATGGTTCTTGTTGTCACAGATCTCTGTGTTCATGCTGATGATATATTCCAAGTATGAAGTGAATAGGACAAGTACTTTCGAAGTTATAGGCCACATTAAGTTTCATGTTAAAGTTGCATTTGAAAGGGGCATAACTCATAAAATAGTGAAAGAGGAGTTATCGTTCTTGTTGTCACGGATCGCTGTGTTCATGCTGATGATATATTCCAAGTATGAAGTGAATAGGACAAGTACTTTTAAAGTTATAGGCCACATTAAGTTTCATGTTAAAGCTTGGGGACTACCGGACGACGCCGACGACGCCGACGACGACGTCGACGGACAATAGGATCCCTATGTGTCTACCTGCTACCGCAGGCGACACAAAAATACTAAGCGACAGCTTAGAAACAAATTTTACTTGTTTTTCTGTGAAATATAAAGATAACATTTTTTATAAACACATAGCGCTAGAAACAAAGTCTTTCCTTCAACGAACCCTTCACATAACCGTCCTTGCGGTATCACTTAACCAGCGCCAATGTCTCTTATATAATTTGTCTTTGATACCGTTCTGCGCTGGAATAAGACATCTTTTTGCTACAAGCTCTACTGACAAATCCGCCTTTACTTTAGACAAATCGCAGAAAAGATAATCACTATCCTTTAATCAAGCCCATTGTATTAACATTTCAACATTTGCAACGTGACACAATAGTGTAAAGGTTCGTGCTATAACAACTCATGCCCCGTCTCTCTATTGATCGGTTTAGCTAGTTTCCATGAAAATACCCATGCACTCCTTGTCAAAAATAATATCGAATATTACAATATTTAGAAGCCCAGAACTAATAAAAAACAACCTGCAAAAGCGACCAAACATGCATAGATTATTAGCTGATTTTTTGCATTGTTTTCCTCATAATGTTGCAAAAATATCCCCTCTTCCTAAACCATTACAAAAAGCCCATTTGGATTGATTCCACCCTTGAATTCATATATTACAGACGCAGTCGTCTTACAACAGCCGGTGATGCCACCGTACAATTAATTTATTACAGACGCAGTCGTCTTACAACGGCCGGTGATGCCACCTTATAATGCATATGCAACAGACGCAGTCGTCTTACAACAGCCGGTGATGCCACCATACAATGCATATATTACAGACGCAGTCGTCTTACAACAACCGGTGATGCCACCGTAAAATGCATATATTACAGACGCAGTCGTCTTACAACAGCCGGTGATGCCACCATACAATGCATATATTAAAGACGCAGTCGTCTTACAACAGCCGGTGATGCCACCGTACAATGCATATAATACAGACGCAGTCGTCTTACAACGGCCGGTGATGACACCTTGTAATGCATATATTACAGACGCAGTTATCTTACAACAGCCGGTGATGCCACCATGCAATGCATATATTACAGACGCAGTCGTCTTACAACAGCCGGTGATGCCACCATACAATGCATATATTACAGACGCAGTCGTCTTACAACAGCCGGTGATGCCTCCATACAATGCATTTATTTACAGACGCAGTCGTCTTACAACAGCCGGTGATGCCACCATACAATGCATATATTACAGACGCAGTCGTCTTACAACGGCCGGTAATGCCACCTTGTAATCCAAAAGCCCATTTCCTCCAGCGATTAAAGCTGTTTTCATACTTTCGACATGTAATATTGTCTCTGGATTTCTGCAATAGTTCCGAAAGAAGGTCAACCTTGCTTATCAATACCTCAGGTCATTCATCAATTTCCTTTTTATGAGCCTGAAAAATAAAATTTATGTAATCAAACAACAGAAAATTACTCGTTCGACAATATTAAAAACGTGTAAACATACAATCCAAATGAAAACGGTGTTGTCGTATATTATGTGTATACATGTATCGAAGACGCAGTCGTCTTACAACAGCCGGTGATGCCACCTTGTTATGAATATACTACAAAGGAAGTCGTCTTACAGCCGGTGAAGCCACCTTACAATGCATATATGACAGACGCAGTCGTCTTACAACAGCCGGTGATGCCACCTTGTAATGAATATACTACAGACGCAGTCGTCTTACAACAGCCGGTGATGCCACCGTGAAATGTATGTATTGAAAAGACGCAGTCATCTTAACAACCGGTGATGCCACCGTAAAATGTATGTATTGAATAGACGCAGTCATCTTAACAGCCGGTGATGCCACTATAAAATGTATGTATTGAACAGACGCAGTCATCTTAACAGCCGGTAATGCCACCGTATAAACTTCATGTATTGCACAGTTATCGTCTTAATACAGCTAAGAACCTATAACACCAACACTTACATAATATGATCTAAATAGAAACACAATTATTGCCGATATTATTCTGTGAAGAATACTTCCTTATTTTACAATGAATCTGTATTTAAAAACATGCGTTTCTTAAAATGAATCAGATATTAAAGTTATAAAACAGTGGAGCAACTCCTACACGTGGTTTATCCGTTACTTTTTAACTCTGAAATCGAAATACAATGCCAACATTCGAAAAGCCTAATCTACATTACCAAAATACATTTTCCGTTTTTACATTTAATGTAAAATTCTTTGTTGACTGGCAAATCAAACCATGACAGAATGTTTGGAATAAAATTTTCATTTGGATATATCAAAGGCCAAAATATGGCCGACTTCCAAAGCGGCAAAACAATCACACCATAGGCACAATCAGCTTCGATCTTCCTGATCACTTCATATATCATAGAAATCGGGGGACAAACAATCTCGTTTGCTCTCCCCATGACTCTGAAAAAGCATCCAGATAATCCACTCCTTGACAAAAAGCGTTTAAAAATCACGAATAAAAAAAACGAAAGCTTGGCGATGTGTGGTGAAGAAAACCAGTCAACTTCAAACTTTACAGAAAAACGATCTTCGATCAACATCAAACAAATCAAAAGATATGCCTCAGTCATCATAATCAACGATACGTGACAATTAATCAGCTCTCTCGTTTGAAGTTCGGGGTAACCACTCCATTTCAAGAATTATAGAGCTCCTGATACATAAACTAAATATATCAAAAGCAATACTCTGCAATTCAATATTCATTGAAATTTTTGCACAATCGAAGTAACACCTTTGTTGTCAGAAAACCATTTTACTTTCTGGTGAACAAAAATATGAGAAATTGCCTGCAAAAACTGTCAACGGCTACTCTCTCAATGTAGAAGTTTTAGACTTTTCTTCGTCAGTTCACTTTCCGTGAGAAATTCGTTAATCGTAGTTACCTCATAACCTGCAAAGCCTAAACTACTGGCATCTGAAAACACAATCTTTGAGCATTTTGTTGACTCAAACATATCCTGATGGTTTAAAAATTTCAAATTTGTTTCCCAAAATCTTATCTGATCAATATTCTCATAGGATAATGCTATATATATGCATCCCAGTAAGCCGCTGTCAATGCTTAATGCACGTGTCATGATCTGGAACACGTGACCTGTGACGACAGACATTGAAATCAGTTGACCAGCTAAACTTGCCACTTTTCTAGCGGTCACCCTTCTGTGAAATTTCAAAGAAGACAAAATCTCTGATACCGTTGGGAAAGCTTTGTAAAGCCTCCGTGTAGGAATATAAATTACCTAAATTAGAATTCAGAACGGTTCTTAAAAATTCTATGACCTAGACTGGTTCCCATACTGACTTCGTTGCATTTGGAATGAAAAAGCAAATCGGTCTTAATTTGGAACCTTTTAAATTTTTGTATTTTCTTCGGTTTTGGCACAGCCAAATCTATCGTCAAAACTGATTTTCCTTCAGCCCACCATTTTGATATAGAAGGCCTGGTAACTTTAGTAAAATTGTAACATGCACTCGAAAGACCGAACGGTAGAATTAATTTCTTTTGAAATAGTTGTATACCGTCTTTGTTTGTTTATGAAAACCCAAAATATAAATTTCAATAAAAGGATAGGCTGAAGTAATATCAAATTTAATCATACTACAACCCTTGTGTAAAAATGAGATAGCTACTTTCTTTAAACCCGACAGATTGTTTCCATATATGTGAATTGACATTTCTTTAATCTAACAGTAATCGCTTCTTGCCCGAACTTTGTACAGAAATATTTAACGGGTTAATTACGTACGGTTGTGCCCGACATTTTTCTATTAGCTTCCTCTACAATAAATTTTTGAGCGGCAAGGAAAAGGAAGAAATTTTATAACCATTCTGAATTACATCTAAAATGAATTCTGTAGAACCTATTTCCTTCCAAAATTGCAGGTTTTCTCTTAACCTGCCTCAAACAAAATATGTTTTTGTCCTTAATATTCATATTACAATAATTATGTGTAAACCTGTCAAAGTCAAACAAATATTCATCTTTCAAAAATGTTCCCACACTTTTACTCGGGTTTTCCTCCAAACTCAATGCCGACTGCTCCTGCTGACTTCTACACTCGTGAACAGTATCTTCTGATACGACCGATATCGCCAGGCAAAGCATGGACCTGAGTCTGAACATTTTCCGCCACCTTGTTGGAAACCGTTATCGACTGTTCCGGCGAAGCTACCGGGTGTGCCGTTGAAGAAACCGGAAACGCCGCCGAAGCCACGAAAAGAATTCCGCCCTGTCGGAGATCCGAAAGTGGAGCCTGTATTTGCTGAACTCCCCCAAGTAAAACGACTGCTACCAGAACGACCAGCCCCGGAGCGACATTTGTTCGACCCAAATCTTCATTAAACTAAATAGTACCTAGTTTCCGTTGAACTTCCAAACAATGTCTTTGACTTTCTTATTTAAGCCTTTTGACTTCACAGGAGACAGATTCCGAATTTCCTTGTACTTCTTCTCAAAAATTATGTACCTCAATTCTCTGTTGCCTTATTTCATTCATTAAATCTCTCAAGGTCAAGTTTTCATTTTGTCCATTTTCGTTGTCATTACAAACGAGCGTGTAATCTGTTAAAATTGTATGACCGTCCAGTTACGCCTCGCAAAGCTGAATGACCACATTATACATTATGCACTGAAAGCCCGTGCGCTATGACATATAGCGCGCGAAATCACATGTTTGTGACTTACTTATACCGAAGGGAAAATAGTTTTCTTTTAATTCGTAAACTCAAACTCAGAAAACTATATGTCATTGCCTTTAAAACGGGTTATATTGGACAAGCCCGATATGGTCCTAGGTAATGCAATGCTCTGCCGAGCCTTTTTTCAGATCATACCGATCGAGATAAACCACAAACCTGTCGTCTTAAACAGTTTAAGGTACCAAGTTGTAGGCTTCCACTTTTTAGCTCGACTATTCGAAGAATATGGGAGCTATCCTACTCCCCCGGTGTCGGCGTCGGCGTCCCCGTCCGTTAAACAAAAAATGCACTTTGGTCCATAACTTGAAAACTACTTATGATATCAACTTGGAACTTGGAATATATATTCACCATCAAATTCTACATCATTACCAACAAGACCCATAACTTTTTATAAAATAAATTTTAATTTTTCAAGTTATGCCCCTTTTTCACTTAAATTTTGCATTAAGGAAAATATGCACTTTGGTCGATAACTTATAAACTACTTGAGATATCAACTTCAAACTTGGAATATATATTCACCATCAAATTCTACATGATTACAAATAAGACCCATAACTCTGCTGTCAATATATTTCAAGTTATACCCCTTTTTTCTTATATTTTGTGTTAAGCAAAATATGCATGTTGCCCATAACTTTAAAACTACTTGAACTATTGCCTTGAAACTTGAAATATATATTCACCATCAAAATCTACATCACAACCAACAAGACCCATAACCCTGCTTCCAATATTTTTCCAGTTATGCCCCTTTTTCACTTAAATTTTGCATTGAGGAAAATATGCACTTTGGTCCATAACTTACAAACTACTTGAGATATGAACTTGAAACTTGGAATATATATTCACTATAAAATTCTACATCATTACCAACAAAACCCATAACTCTGCTACCAATATTTTTTAAGTTATCCCCCTTTTTCACTCACATTTTGCGTTGAGCAAAATATGCACTTGGCTCATAACTTTGGAACTACTTGAGATATTGCCTTGAAACTTGAAATATATATTCACCATCAAAATCTACATCATAACCAACAAGATCCATAACCCTGCTTCCAATATTTTTCAAGTTATGCCCCTTTTTCACTTAAATTTTGTGTAAAGCAAAATATGCACTTGGCCTTTAACTTTGAAACTACTTGAGATATCACCTTGAAACTTAGAATTTATATTCACCATCAAAATCTATGTCATTATCAAAAAGACCCATAACTCTACTACCAATATTTTTCAAGTTATGCCCCCTTTCACTTATGCAATTCTCTCATAACTTTTAAACAACTAGAGATATTACTTTGAAACTTGAAATATATGTATGACATCAGTTTCTCAATCATTATCAAAAAGACCCATAACTCTACCGGAAATATTTCTGTAAGTTATGTCCCTTTTGAACTTATGCGCTTGATCCATAACTTTGAAACAACATGAGATATTAACTTCAGACTTAGAATATACATGTATAGTAACTATGATAATCTTTACCATAACCACCAAGACCCAAAACTCTGCTACAATTTTATAAAATTTATGTCCTTTTTAAAATAGATTTTGTTTTCAAGTTTTTATGCACTTGGCCCATAACTTTGAAACGAATACAGATATCAACTTCAAACTTGAAAAACATTTTCACCATGATCATAATCTTTCACTTGACCTACTGTATGATTTTTCAAGTAATGCTTTTCTTCATTTCAGTTCTTTTTCTGTAACATTACTGAAGTAATTGATATTGAACTAAAAGTAAATTTCTCCAATCATAAATTACTAACAAGTTTTTTTAACTCTTCCAAAAATATTTCATAGTTATTCCCCTTTTTAGTTCAATATTTATGGAACATTTTGGAATTATTTCTGTTATTTAAAATTACTTTCTCCCATTCACTTGTTAATACTTTTCCTGATTGCACATGAATGTTTGGCCATAGTTGTAATTGTTTTAATCTTCAAATTACATTTGCTTCAAATGATTCGAATAGTCGAGCGCGCTGTCTCCTCGGACATCTCTTGTTTACAAACCACTTACATTCTCCAGCAGGCTACTTTAACTGAAGAACAGTCTTCATGTATATTTATCGTATTCTATGTTCATTCAGTTGAAATAAGACACCAGCAACAAAGTAATTTTATTTTTTTAAGAGATGAGATCGAAAATCGAAATATCTTGAAGTAGACATCATAGGCGTAAACATATTTAGTACACCGTCAGCACAAAGTAATAAAAAGCAAACCAAATTTTAGTCAAAAATTATTCATAAAATATGTTTAAAATTCTATACATTGATTGATTTTTTCACGGAATTGAGTCACCGAATTGTCTTCTTGTGGCCTGATTTCGAGGAGCTTTATAGACTCTCTCGCAGTACGAATGGTTTCTTTTTCTTTGTGGTAATTTGCAAAAAGATCAGACAAATATTATTATAAGCACCTAACTTACTGGTGCTTTTTTTCTGGGTGAGTTTAAAAGATAGTAAGAGTGAGCATTTGCCGTCAAAGTAGGCGGGCTTAAAAGTCAGTGACCTGATATTACAGTAAAAGTATCGTGTCATCGCTCTTAATGCTACGTATTATAATTCAGTTGCATGATAAATTAATTTATCTTGTTATTGTACAGAAACAATGACAACATATTGCAAATTATTATTAATGGACTCGTCATCTAATTTTAGAACCACGGGCAACAGTATGTCTTAATTGTAATGATGACATTTGTTAACAACATTTTTCGTTTAATCCTACTAGCAAGTGGTTTTACGTAAGACTTTAATGTTTAAACAAGTGGCACACCTTTGTCGTGAAACGAGAATACAGTTGTTGTATAGACAGAACTCGAAAATGGAGATTTTACGTGTATTTATCTTCTTATTTCTAATTAAAGCTAATTGTTTAGCAGTTCGTCGATCGAAACAACTTGCCGTTGATAAATATCAGGTATGAACTTCATATATTTCATTTTAATTCTTCAATTAACACCTGATGAAGTAAAGGGTTAAGTCTTGTTTGTTGAAGCTAGGATGACGTCTCTGACTGGTCTGTCAAAAACCTCTGCTCCACCGCTCTTTTATCCTACACGGATTACGATTATATCCGTCACAGATTAGGATTATATCCCTCTGTAAAAAGATGGTAATCCTGTTGTTTTTTTTTCAAATTTTGTATTTTTACATGTACCGCATTAACTTACTATTAAATAAATTAATAAACACGGAGATAGATGAAAAGAGATCTTTGAAAGCCACCGAACACGACAAATATGAAAATATTGCAGGCTCGGTTTAATCTAGCCTGTTCATATTCAGAAATGGAAGCTGCCCACCACACCTAGCCCCGGGTTGAGCGCAAATAAATATTTACACTAACAAAACAGTACAATTTCGATCCATCAAAAGGAGAGAGTGTGTCATAGTAATCAGAGGAGTAAATAACGTTTATATACTATATATAACATATCATGATAAAAAAGAAAATATTTGAATGTATCAATTTCCTTTTTATCAGAAAAAAATTTTTTTTTTTCAATTTTTAGTAATCCCTTTCCAAAGCGTAGGTTGCTGTTCTTGAATCATGTGGTTGCTAGGTTTTTAAGATACTGATCTCTAACAAAGTTAAAGAACTTTCAATAAAATCATCAATGAAGAGTTATCGACTTACATAATGAAAAAGAACTCAAGAGCTATGTCTTAACCCAAGCGTTCTTTTTTCGTTAATTGTTTGTGGCGTCTTATTTGAATTGACATACTTATAACAAACGTGCTCTCTCTCCCCTCTCTTCTTTTTCGATGCATGGGGAGGCTTGTGTTTTGTGAGTGTGGTGATTCCTGATATGCATATTTCACTTTTAAAAAAAAAAACATCTTAAAAGTACGATAAAATGTTTGTTTCAGGTGCCAGTGGATCCAGCATTGGAGGAAACTCAGTTTACAACATTCAAGGACAGGATGAGCGGTATGATGAAAGTTGACAATAAAATGATGGCTTTACCCGAAGTCAGGGATTGGTATAACAAGGAATATGTCAAGAATAATAAAAGTAAGTGTTACTTTTTCTTAACTTGATAAAACTTTGTAATAGATGAAAAAGTAACTTACAAAGCCACCTTACATAAAGACAAATCATACAAATTAATAAAAATACTGCAGACTCGATTTGATTCAGCCTGTTCATGGGCACTAATGGAAATGCATATTACGTTCCTCGCCGCATACCCTGGGGTTGAGTGCGACTCAGTATTTACACGAATATGAGAACCGTTCTCGACGGGCTTTCAAGGTCCATAAAACATGAAAATATTATAAACCCTGCTGGTTATGCCTGTTTATGAGCCGTAATGGAAATGCATATTACTGCCCACGCCACTTCTCACGCCACGCCATATTATCTTTAAATGTTGATCCATCTCAAACGATGGTTTGCATATGGCGATGAACCCTGTAAATATGTGTGTGGAGCAGTGTTTAAGCAGCTCCTTCGAATAGGTCTGATTCTGACTTATTCTATTTCGTCATTCCATATACGCCTTTCTATATGGCATTATTTACTCTTTGGTAACCCGTTAATTTCAAATAATTATAAAGGAATGGTCTTCGTCCGTCTGTCCGTCCTTCCGTGTCCGGTCCATAACTTTCAACCCTTAGAAGGAATTCCATGAAACTTTACTCAAATGTTCTCCCCGTCAAGACGACGTGAAGAACCCATGTTCCAACCTGGCTGGCTCAAGGTCAAGACCACCAGTGGTGTTTGATGATTGGAACCATTTATTTCGTGTCCGGTTCATATCTTCTGAACCCCTAGAAGGAATTTCATGAAACTTTAGTCAAATGATCTCCCCATGAAGACGACATGCAGAACCCATGTTCCAACCTGGCCGGCTCAAGGTCAAGGTCACCAGTGGTGTTTGATGATTTTTTTTTTGGCGTTCACCTTTTCGGCGTGTAAGCGTGGTACTGCGCTTTTAGATAGGAGACGGCCATATTGCAGGCTCAGCACGTCCGACTTCGGATCTCCTTGCGGGTCCTCCTATACCGACACCCGCCGAATCGGTCGTAATGCTAACCCTTAAACCCTGAGCGCCAAGGAGGGAAGCCATTACTACCATTTTTAAAGTCTTTGGTATGACCCGGCCGGGGATCGAATCCACGACCTCCCAGTCCGGAAGCGGACGCTCTACCTACTGAGCTAACCGGGCTGGTATGTTTGATGATATGAACCATGTATTTCGTGTCCGGTTCATATCTTCTGAACCCCTTGGCGGAATTTCATGAAAATGCTCAGCCTATGAAGACGATGTGCAGAACCCACGTTTCAACATGGCTGGCTCAAAGTCAAGGTCACCAGTGGTGTTTGAAGATTTCAACCATGTACTTCATGTCCGGTTCATATCTTCTGAACCCCTTGAAGGAATTTCATGAAACTTTAGTCAAATGCTCAGCCCATGAAGACGATGTGCAGAACCCATGTTCCCACCTCAGGCCAGCTCAAGGTCACGGTCACCAGTGATGTTTGAAGATTTGAACTATGTATTTTGTGTCTGGTTAATATCTTTTGAACCCCTAGAATGAATATCATGAAACTTTTATCAAATGTTCAGCCCATCAAGATGTGCAGAATCCATGTTCCAACCCGGCTGGCTCAAGTGAAGGTCATTGAAGATTTGAACTATGTATTTTGTGTCCGGTTTATATCTTCTGAACCCCTGCAATGAATTTTATCAAACTTTAGTCAAACGTTCATTCCACCAAGATGATGTGCAGAACCCATTTTCCAACCTGGCCGGCTGAAGTTCATGTCACTAGTTGTCTTTGAAGGTTCGTATTTAACCATGTCTTTCATATTTGCTCCATAACTTCCAAACTGCTGGAGATATATTTGTTAATTTGCAATTAAGCATACATAACCTTTCCAACATTACTGCATGCGGCGGTGGATATTGCTGTCGTTTCGACTGCCTTGTATTCAAATAATTTTACGATACGTATTCTTAAATAGTCCTTTTTAAAGACTTAAGAAAATGAGATGTTTATATTTTATGACCATTCTATTTTTTAGATGTGGACTTCAACAATCCCAGAGAGACCTCAAGGATAATCACGGTACTTTCGTCGATGTTCTGTACAAATTGCTGGACTCAGAGGGACTGTGCCTGCTTGATACGACTAGGCTGCTTCCAACGATGTTAAAATAAAAAGTGGACTGAGAAAATGTCAAACAATATAGATTCGTCACGCCTGATTACCTTTAATATATTTGTCTTAAATAAACATCCACATTGTAGAAATATATGCTTTCAAGAAGAAGCTCGATTTGTTTCTTTTATCCCTGTCATCGTGTTCTTGCCTAATTTGACTCTGGTCTCGGATAGATCATCGAGTACTCGCCCGTTTGGCTTTGCAATGCTATTAGCTTCTTATGTTTTATATGTTTGTGTGCTTTTGCATGCAACATTGATAAGCTTATGGGACTTGTACTTGTTTGATGATATGAGAACCTGTTGTGGTTGAGGTTGGTGCAACCTAGAACCTGGTTTAAACCCCTAGAGGCAATTTGTTTTGCCACTGACCGTTCCAAGGTGGTAACCCCAAGGGTTCTCTATGTCGTTAATTGTTTGTGGCGTCTTATTTGAATTGACATAACAACATGCTCTCTTTTCCTCTTTTCTTTTTAAAGCTAAATCCATAACTAAATTGGTATATCGTGACATGTGTAAAAGGCTTAAAGTTAATTTCCATCAATTATGTAAAAACTTTCAATGAAAAATAAGTTTTTGCATCAAGTATCAGAATTTAAAACGCCACAGACAGAAACACAAAATAGAACAAAGAAATCTAATTCATTTATTTACCCTACACGGATATAGTTATTAGGTACGAAAGCTGATGCCTCACCGCGAGAGGTGCAAATGAGGTCGATCTGACTACATGCGTACGCATGCGTAGTCTAACGTAAGCAAAACACCCTATCACTCGGAGCTTTTGTATTTTATATTTGACGGTGCGAAAGTATTATCTTTCTTTATAAATGAAGAAAATATCATGGACTGTCACTTTAAACATTCTAATTCTCCGTGGAAATGATTATTTTTTCATAATCACCCGATTTTATGGTGATTGTCTGCAGTTTTCAGCTGCTTTTCCATTTTTTATGTCATACAAATCATTAAAAGTCCTTCTCTTTATAAAAAAAAAGGTCTGGGGATGTAGATTTGATTTAAAAAAAGACCGATTAGCTTAACCACCGTGTAATTGATGAGTTTCGTTTTAACCTCAGCCATGCGGACGGTTGACAGCGTGTGCTCCTACGAAAAGAGTGAGCGATATGTCAATTCGTGTGTGCAGATTAGGCGTTTGGGGCGGCATAACACAGATTGGTTTTGTTGCTAGGCAATAAAAACACTGAGGTGTGTATCGATGACATTCTCGAGCCGCAAGCCATTTCCCTTCCTTCGGCAGCGTGAAAACCAGGCAGTATTTCAGCTCGATACTGCTCGGTTTTGATGCACTTTACTGTACTTTAGTAATGCTTTATTTCAGTTATGTTCAATGTTTGATCAGGAGAACGTGTTTATGTGTGTTTTAATCGTGTGTTTAAGTTCTTTTATTGCAGAAATACTCTTTGACTGAATCTAAGCCCTTTATAAAGCAGATGAAAACTTGTTTTCGAAAAGATAGTTCATGTTCTACATAATACGGTTCGTTGATGTTGACACGTTTCGGCAGTGAATATTTTAATTCGTTTAAATTTAATTTAACAGTAAAGTAGTTTCGTATATAATATGACACATACTGTGTTAAATTTGTTTCCGCGTGAAATTTGATCCCCGTGAAATTAAATTATACTACGGTATTTCTTCAAACACTTGTTGGTGACTAGGTCATGATTAAATTGATGAATCCAGTCCAGTGTTTCTGATGCCTGTTAATAAGCTTCATTAACGCAGGAGCATCGTGTTGTCTCATTTTATGAACTACTACTGTATTATTTAATTTCGCAGGGACTAATTTTCGCTTAAAACCCGTAAATTACAAATTTGTTCGGGCATAAATTCGCTGTATTTTTCTTTAAAGAAACACTGTTAAATGGTTTAATTTCGCTGGGTTTGAATTTCGCGCTAAAACCGTAGCGCGAAATACGAGAAAATTTAACCAACGCGAAATAAAAAGATTTAACAGTAATTTACTTTCAAGAGTTACCTTTTTTATTATGCTATTTTAAATAGTTTATCATTCACAGTATCTTCTTCTGTTGCAGTAAACTGAAAACACACAACGAAAATTATATACGACATCCATCTTTCGGAACAAAAATAACAGTTTATCCGGACATCTCTTACATCAACAGTTTTTCAGCAAGTAAAACTTACGAACAAATAATTATAGATACAAGATTGCCGTTCTTTTTTCTCCATAATTTTTGCCAGCAAAATAAATTGTTCATATTCGAATTAAAAACTGTTTATCGTATTACCAACTTTTAATACGATACAGTTTAATTAACGTAAGATGTGTTTTGTGCTGTACTCCAAGAGCTATAAGAGCATGCAACCTAGTCAAAAACCGAATTCTTACTCTTGCGTCTTTATACGAGTGAACTTACGCCGCCACAATATATAAAGCACGTAATTGGCCGTCAATTAAAAGCGGTTTCATGCTCGATTCACTTCTTTGCACAAACTACAAGTGTTCAACTAACAACTAACATCATTCGTAACAGTTATTTAAGAATGTTAAGTTCAACATGTTTGTTTCTAATTTTGCGTCATAGATTAAACCGAGCAACCGCATTCAACTGTAAAGCTGTATTTCTCTGTGAAATTTGTATTATAAGCACTTTCTGTAATACTTACGTTAACGCCTTCCTATTTCGTAACTAACACCGCTACAACACTGCATGCCGGTCAGTTCTCCAAAAGGACCACTGAAATAAATATTCATTCATGCAACAGTTACATGTTTCGCCAATAAACGTTTAAGGTGATGACTCTACAGCTGTTTCTTATTTAATGTGTGTGATGACCATCGTTTCCAAATGGACATATAAACATATATAAACAGGTATTCTTTAAACCTCAGTCACATTTCTTACCGATTCTGACCTCATACCAAAATTTATGAGAAAATGTGCAAATTCTCCCTGCTGGACAAGAATACCACAGACCTCTACGATCCTCGATTTACCGTAATCTTTGAAATTCGCATATGGTAGAAAGCTGATAAGCGACAGTAACACTAGATGATTGCTGACGGGTTCTGTTTTTATTTGATATACATCTGATAATCAAAATCATTTCAGAATCAGTTTATAGAGAATTCTTAGCAGTCGCATGGGTCAGTAGGAACGACTATAGCCCCTTAAACTTATACATATAGATACTCTACAAGCACACCTACTTTATACTGTTACCATGAGATAATAACCACAAAGACATATTACTAGTCTACGAAAAGATACCCTGCACGTAACATTGTAACCATATAATAATAGCCCCGAAAAAAAACATAATACTATACAAGCGAACCACTGCGAATGATAAATACTCGCCAAGCTAACAGATGTAATACGGTAACCATGGCTGAAGGTTATAAAACTCGAGATTGGAAACCAGTTTCAAATCTGAAGCCTTTGATTGGTTGAAATGGCGACTGGTCGTCATTTCAGCCAATCAGATGCTTCAGATTTGAGACTGGTTTCCATGCTCAGTTTTGTAACCTTGGGCACATATGATAATAGAACCGAAGACAATATAATACATTATTACACCTCACGCGATTAGTTTACTATATAGCGTAATGTGACGTCACAGGGAGATAATCGCTATTATTACCTAATGCCTTCAATAAATACTAATTCGTTATTTTCAACTGTTTAATCAGGCAGCAAAAATTACCACACATGCGCAGCGACGCAGTGAACTGTTGACCGGTCAACATTTTTAACTGTTGCCCTCCGCGTCTTCGGGTATTTCCGTAAACGCATCGTCCGCCACTATTCGGTAAATTTTGGTAGTTCAATCCAAGGTACGGTAGCGGTTTTTAGCTAATCAAGCGTCTACAGGACACCATTGTAAACAACCGAAATCTCGTCTGGTTTTTCGAAATAAAAGATGTCAACCCGTTTCCAAGATATATCTGAGGACGAATTAAACAATCTACTTGAAAATACAGTTGAAATATTTATGGATTATATTGTTTTATCTATAAAGTGAAGGCATTAGGTAATAAAACAGTTATTTCATGGATGTGTGGGGAACAGTCAAAATTGTTGTCCCTCGGTATCAGGGATGACATTTTGAACTGTTGCCCTCGGCCTTCGGCCTCGGGCAACAGTTCAAAAGTCATCCCTGATACCTTGGGACAACAATTTTGACTGTTCCCCACACATCCATGAAATAACTGTATACTGTCACATATGCGACAGTATCATGTCACCCTCGCGTGGATCTAAAAATAAATATCTTGGAAATCCGAAGGTTTTTCTCTTCTTTAAACATTGAACTCAAAATGTAATGTTAAGCAATTAATTTGGTCATAGTCAAGATCTCTAAAAAAACAAATGTTCGGTGTAATAAAATAAATATCACATCCCATTGGGGGAAACAGTACGAAATGTTAACCCTTGAGAAGGTAATGTCAACCTCGGCTAACGCCTCGGTTGACATTACTTCTCTCGGGTTAACATTTCGTACTGTTTCCCCCAATGGGATGTGATATTTATATAATTCATGCTGACATAATAAAGTGATCATATGAATATCTTATGAAAAGGCGAGACCTATTGTGATGGCATTCGTACAATGAAAACATTGACAGTAATGGTCGGTTTAAGTTAGAAAAAATAAAAGTTTTATATCAGAAACCACCTGAAGTCAATTGCAGTTACTAGTCCATATTAAAAATATTATGCAGATTTTGGAAACACAGAACTCAATACTATGGGTACTATCATAACATTCTTTTGAGGGTAGACGAAGAACATAAACCGATATTCATTCCAAAGCACCTTATTTTATCAAGTCTCGCAAGCTTTAGTTCTGAGAGTGCCACGAATTCCCACCTGGTTACGTGAATGTTAGGAAATCAACTGTTACCTGTTATTGTGACTAGAGATCTTCGGAGATAATAATGAAAAGAGAACCTAAGAACATACTATAAACGACGAAGAATTTATCAGTCTTGTCCAATAGATTAACTGTGTTTATGAACAATGATAGTCGTCAAATAACGCGAGTACGAACCTGAGACTTCCACAGATTCCTGGCACTGCTATACCCATACACTGGTACTTGTACGTGTCTATACACTGACCGTGGTACGTTGAGGCGCACTCATGACTGTTTGCCGGAGGACTTTCTGTGGTAATAAAAAGTGAAATATGAATGTCAGGAATGTACGGAGCCCCTAAGGTGACATTTAGATACTTTTTTTTTCATTTTCCATACTTTTTAAGGATATTATTTTGTTTAAACATATTAATATTTCGTTTAAACGTAATGATGTTAATTCGTTTAAACGAAATACTATTCGTTAAACGAATTAACATTCGTAAATAGTATTTTCGTTTAAACGAAATATTAATTAACATTCGTAAAAAGTATTTCGTTTAAACGAAATTTTAATTCGTTCAAACGAAATAGCATTTCGTTTAAACGAAATAATATTTCGTTTAAACGAAATAATATCCTTAAAAAAAGTATGGAAAATGAACAAAATATGCTTAATGTCACCTTAGGGGCTCCGTAGGAATGGCCACATCAAGTAAACATCCAGAAGGCACAGTCTCCCAACACACCCAAAAATTATTTTCTTATGTGGCTATAAAAACTAAGATTTAAAATTGGACAATAAACACTTCCTTTTATAAATATATTTATTTTCATGTAGCATTTTCATTTCATGAAAATTCACCAAAGTTTGCAAGAAGGTTGTTATCTCAGTCGATGTTTCGTGTTTCGAATTTATTGTATGCCGTGTTTTATGACAGGGAATGATAACAAATACCTAACAGGTCTTTTTTGTTGAGTTGCTGATAACTTAAGAAATGACAAGTAAAGGGCATCAACATTGAAATTCAGATACCACCATTTTGAAAAGTAGACGAAGTATGCCCTCCAGTTGCGTTGTTTGGTGTTGAATATTTTGTGGTGCCATGTCTTTGCCAACTACAGTGAAAACATAGGGCGTTATAGAGAAGAACACAGAAAACACAGAAAAACATCAGCCATTATGGAGAACACAGAGATCACAGAAATAGAATTAGTAAAAAGCAAAAAAGAAAATGAAGAATGAACCTACCTCTGCCTATTAGCGGAACAGCATAACACGAGGACATGATATGGACAATTAACACCAACATCCATATTTTGACATTAATCAGAGACATGGTTGAGGTCGTTCCCTGAGTTTTACTACCAATCATAAGTAAAGAAGTGTGTCATTAAGGTCTGATTACTCACATTATACTATACAAAAATAGGTTATCAGACACCTTATCTGGCCAGAAACGTGAATACTAAATTAAATACTGAAAATTGTGGAATATCTTTTATACGCATATAGTTGTTATAAATGACAACAGATAAGTTTTACTCTTTTAAAAACTGTATCCTTATACATTTAAAACTCGCTGTTAGTGTTGAAGTCGTCGATTCTGAGTCGGGATATCTAAAGTTAGACACATCCAAGCTGCCGTGAATCTTCACTAATAACGCCATAGTGCTCTCAAATTGAGGTACAGGTAGATGTAATTATATCAAAGGACATAATCATATGTTCCAAAGCAAAACTATAACAACCTTAACTCGAAATATATCCTGTATAACACACATCAAAACAATAAATTAGTTAAACTAAGTTTTATAATTCTTCACGTTTGTCTAAAGGCATTATAATTTGTTAAGATATACTTCTAAGTACAAAGCTGTAACTGTTAACAATTTCAAGTGGGTTGGAGTGGTTTCACCAAGACAACTTGTATTTGTTTTGTGATATGAGAATCTGTTGGGACAAGTGTGAGGTTGGTTCACCCTAGAACCTGGTTTAAACCCCCAGTATCAATTTGATTTGCCACTGACCGTTCCAAGGCGGTAACCCCTCGGGTTCTCATTTTTTGTTAATTGTTAGTGGTGTCTCTTTTGAAACTGATCATTTTATAAACCATGCTATCTACCTCTTCTTCTTCTTGACTGTGTGGGGAGGCTGTTTTTTCTGAATGTGGCGATTCCTGATATACATATTTCACCTTTTTAGTATTGCAAAGTCTGCCTTTATTTCCATCAGTTATTGTTTTCATTAGATTTTGTGAACCCATGTTGGTACATTTTATAGGCACGTTCATCATATGATTGAAAGAAATGACACTAAGGCAAGACTTAAAATATTCTTTGTTTTCCCATCACGACCCAAGCAGATTAAGTATGGGTAGGTAGGTAGGTCAAAATATTTTTTTTTTAATTTTTCAGAATAATGATCAACATATTGATATTCTAGGAATAACACCAAGGAGAAAACCAAAGCTCTAAAATTAAAACATGTACCACGTTTACATGTATTATAGATGAATGCCTTTCTGCAAAAGATTCAGTCATCCGGTTTCATAATCAAACTGATTCCAAATAAATGCATTTTCTTCTCCAGGTTTTTCGTACCAAATAAAAATATCATTTAGATTTCGGCGATAAAACTTTTTGGGCCGCGGCGAATTTTTTTCGGGTCGGTCGTGGATGGGGAAACGAACAATATTTTATTTTAGGCCCACATATTTTAAATTACCATTATTTGTTAATATCCATTATGCTTTGACTGAGTGAACATTTTAATAAACACTCTATCATTGTTATTTGTCGCTTTGAGGATACCGCGCTCATTGTTCACACCTACCTACTTACGTTGACTTTATGTTATTACAAAGCAAATTGCAACTGACGGGTTTAAAGTTAAATTTAATTTTTTAAACTCGAATTCGACTTAAGCGGTGAAATATTATATGTAAACATAACGCACTTTGACGGACCGTAATTTTTTTTCCAGACAACCAAAGTTCCGACTTATGTAATTTTGACACAATGAGATTTCGCTGTAGTTTATTTCATTCGTATTTGTTGATTAAATTGTATGTTAATATGCAAACCAAGAAGGATTACACTCCGAAAACACAATATTCCCAGTAGAAAGAGTGATTGGGGAAACAGAAGTTGATTAAATGATCAATTTTTAAGTGAAATATGCCTATCAGGAATACCCACACTCAGAAAACACAACCTCTGCCACAGCAGCAAAAAAGTAGAGAGGAAATAAGGACATTTGTTTATATGAAGATCAATTTCAAATAAGACATCACAAAAAATTAACGACAAAGAGAACCTTTGGGGTTACTGCATTGGAAAGCTCCACGGCAAAACATTTGCCACAATTCTGACAAGCTTAAACTAGGTTCTAGGGTTCATCAAACTCACACTTGCAACAACAGGTTCTCATACGAACAAACAAGTACAAGTTGTCTTGGTGAAATAACTCCAAATCACCCATCAACTCGACAATGTTGCAAAGCACACATACATATAAAACAAAGGAAACAAATAGCATTTTTAAGCAAAAGGGCTGGTACTGCTGACTGATGATCCTACCGAAAACCAGAGGCCCCTGGAGTCAAATCAGCAAAAACACGATTACTCCTATATATATATGATGCTCTACCTTAAATAAGGTAACACAAATTTAGTCATATATTGTTGAACATTTATTTATAAAAAATATGTATTTTGTATGATAACAATGGATAAATAAACGGGTTTAGTGATTCAACTCAAATTAAAAAAAAAGAACACGATTACAGGGATGAAAGAAACAGCCCGAGCTTCTATGTTCTTTTACAAGATTACCCCATTAACCTTCATAAACTCATATTGCGTACAAAATATGCAGGCGCTCGACGGCCTTACCGAGACCTCGTCATCAGGAGTAAATTGAGCAACAGCAGGATGGAAGAATGGACGAAGGAGACACAGCAGACTGCGCAGACAGTAAATATGTCAGGATTACAACACATAAATTATAACACACAGGTTCTTTTTTAGGTTTTACTTTATTCTTTTAATGTAACTTTTACGTTCACATATTTTTAAAAAGTTACCTATACAAATTTGAAACATATATATTACATAGAAAACCCGATAAAATTTTAAAAGTTTATTCCAATCATGTAAATAAAATTCAATTATGATCTTATAACGTATAAGAAAAATTTTTCATAGAGTTATTCTCACAAAAGAAACATGACAATATTTATTCATTTTTTTTAAGTATTAACTGAAAAAAGAAAGATATTTCAGTAAAATTTTTCTGCCACGTATCTGTTACGTTATCGGTAACTTACTATACCTTATTATATGTTTCTAAATATTGATCGTACTGACCCAATTCTTTAACATTAAAAACGTCGTGACAGCCTTTTTATGTCGCCTATGACCTTTCACAATACATATGTTAACATGGCATATTTATTATTCATAAATCATAATGTAATTAACATGCATTGCTTTAATTGCACTAGGAGATGTTTTAGTGAAAGCGATAGCAGATCCGTAGTGTTCTTCTCTCATGTGCATACGAAGAATCTTGTCATAGTGTATACAAAAAAATCATTTTTAAATTATAATTTATAAAATCATAAACTATGATGTAACGCTATGTGTTAATTGTGATGACATCGTTGAACGCTCCGACTGTAATATTTGTTGTGATTAGGAAGTTATAAACGCAAATGATATCACCAACGTAATAAGTGTCAGTCTTTTATTAGCTTGAAATATTGTTCACTCGAGTGACAGGTCTTCATGAGTTTCGTATTTTCATACTTCATATGACTAAAATGGACTTCTTGCGTGTATTAATTTTATTATTGATTTTAAAATTATGTTCAGCTGGATATTCGGTATGTATTTAAGCTATTTTTAGAAACGGTTATTCTCTATGCCAACTAAGCCTCATGCCATTTGTCAGTTGTCAATATATCACCATTCTTTGATACTGTTTCATAAATTATAAATAATAATTTTCAAATTATTAACCAATATATCCAGAAATGGACAAGTACGTTAGGAAGGAACAGGTGAACCATATAAAAAGCCAGATGTAACGGAGTTTCTTTTTTTACTTTATTTCGTGTAGCATTTGACATTAAGTTAAGAACACTGAGCATATAAGGATCATGTACGTTATTCTTAAATGTTGGGATATTGGAAAAAGTACTGATATAAACACATATGAGAATAGAAAGTTTAGGAAGTCTTATGATTCCGTTGTCATAGAAACCAGACATCATTTTGTAGAAAAATTCCTCAACTTAGTGAAACACAATTGTTGGACACAGAATTAAGAATGATACGATTGAATTCGACACTTCCAAACTGAAGATCCAGCTCTACTGTACTGTAGTATCAAATTACCGCATTTCTTAAAAAAGTCGTTCTTTCTTAAGTAAATGATGTGTTTATTGTTTAAAGTTTATTTTAGTATTTCTTTAGCTTGAGAAAAACTGTTAATGTCATTAAATGAAATGGTTTTTTTCCAGTTTCTTTACTGTAATAGGAATTTAATATAAAAAGAGCCATATGAGGTAGCATTTTGGTAGTTGCATTCCTTTTTGAGGGGAACTAGTTACAATGATATATGGACATTTATTGGAAAATAGGAGATAATAGATAAACTTCCGTCACAGGCTTTTAATATTTTATCCACCACTTTTCACTTAAATTATGTTCAACAATAACAAGTAATATACACAGGTCAAAAGTTCTAAGTGCACACTTTTCAATTTTGAATATCTCAAAGTAAGCTTATTCTAATTGAATGAAAGTTTGATACAATGTTAATTATGATCAAACAATAATATTTTTTGAAAACCGTGCACATGGTTTACGTATTACGTCATCCACGTCGGCATACGCTATTTATGCGTAATCCCCGTGCGGCAATAAAAATTATTTTTTCACAATCGTTTTTGTTTTTCACATGTTCACCGACTCCAGACAAACACGAAAAACACACCAACAAATTGTAACCATGGAACGGTTGACGTCAGCAGACGAATACATTGCCGTCAAAATTATTTTCACTGGCACAACTTCAAATTTGTTCTAAAAAATTTTGACGGTTTTTGTAAATGCAAAAGAAATACCATATTTTTGCATATTTAATTAATTTAAGAAGAAAATTTAACAATATTATTTTCTAGATTGATAACGTTGCTTACGTTGAACGCTGACGTTACTCAATTACGTCATTAAATATTTATGTAAAACAACGTAAACTCGAAAATATTAGTGTAGCATTTGTTGGATAAGTGTCCAATAAATAAAAATTTAAAACTAAAATTTATAGAAATTCAATAAACTTTAAAATCGGATGATTCGAAAATGACGTTCATTTGGTCAAAAAGCGTGTCCGAAAACTGGTCAGTTTCATCAAAATGAATACATTTTTTCATTTGGAAAGGCTGTTACACATTTATCATAGAGAATTGCATCATCCCAAACTGCTAGACAATTCAAAAACTTTTGGCACAAAACATTGTTTAAGAAAATGTAATTTCCTCCTTGAAATCCTGTAAAAACGTTATGGATAAAATAGAGAAGAGTGCGTTGGCTCATCGTGCCCAGCAGACCATTACAAAGCTACAGGAAGCTTTTTTAGTGCAATGGAATGGCAAACTACAGTATTTCCTTTAAATCTGCATGAAATTTAAGATATACAGAGATGAGAAAACGACCAAAAATGATGGCCGATGCAGTGGTAATTAACTTGAGAATTGCTTTCTGAGTATTAGTGAGCTAAAATGTTATTATTTTTTAATCTGGTTAAGCAGACATAATTTTTTTGGTGTGCTTTAACAGATAATTGATTCTTCTTCATTGTAATTTACACTATTTTGAAAGATTGAATCAAATAATTTGAAAAATCAACATTTATCAAGTGTGCACTTAGAACTTTTGACTAGTGTATTCGAGCTTTAAAAATGCCTCATCTAAGACAAAACAAATCATATTTTGGTAAATGTAAGCAGTGTAATTATTCAATCCATTCATGAATCAGAAGACTAACATTTCATGGTATAATGCGCACATAATAAACTATCTTTGTAACCATGACTTCAAGTTCAAATCTATGATTGGACATAAATATTAATGTCTTGTGTTCTTAACATGAGATTCTAGTTTTGTTAAGGAGTTAATATTGACAGTTATGCCCATCAATCAGGATGTTTTAAATATACTCGTATCATTTCTTTTGTGCTATATTCGTTAGTCCGTACCTATAGAACAGAGTAGTTCCCGTTTCTTGTTATGTATGTTTCAGAGTCCCATTTCTCGCTATGTATGTTTCAAAGTCCCCATTTCTTGTTCTGTATGTTTCACAGTCCCATTTCTCGTTATTTATGTTTCAGAGTCCTATTTTTTGGTCTGTATGTTTCACAGTCCCATTTCTCGTTATTTATGTTTCAGAGTCCCATTTCTTGTTCTGTATGTTTCAGAGTCCCATTTCTCGTTATGTATGTTTCAGAGTCCCATTTCTTGTTCTGTATGTTTCAGAGTCCCATTTCTCGTTATGTATGTTTCACAGTCCCATTTCTCGTTATGTATGTTTCACAGTCCCATTTTTCGTTATGTATGTTTCACAGTCCCATTTCTTGTTCTGTATGTTTCACAGTCCCATTTCTTCTTCTGTATGTTTCAGAGTCCCATTTCTCGTTATGTATGTTTCAGAGTCCCATTTCTTGTTCTGTATGTTTCACAGTCCCATTTCTTGTTCTGTATGTTTCAGAGTCCCATTTTTCGTAATGTATGTTTCAGAGTCCCATTTTTCGTTATGTATGTTTCTGAGTCCCATTTCTTGTTCTGTATGTTTCAGTACCATTTCTTGTTCTGTATGTTTCAGAGTCCCATTTTTCGTTATGTATGTTTCAGAGTCCCATTTCTTGTTCTGTAAATTTCAGAGTCCCATTTTTCGTTATGTATGTTTCAGTCCCATTTCTTGTTCTGTATGTGTCAGAGTCCCATTTTTCGTTATGTATGTTTCAGTCCCATTTCTTGTTCTGTATGTTTCAGAGTCCCATTTTTCATTATGTATGTTTCAGAGTCCCATTTTTCGTCATGTATGTTTCAGAGTCCCATTTCTTGTTCTGTATGTTTCAGTCCCATTTCTTGTTCTGTATGTTTCAGAGTCCCATGGAATCCCTGCTGCCGGATTTGCCCTTTCAATCATCCGACGGTGTTATGGAAGTCGATAGTAAGTTAATGGCTTCACCAAAGGTCAAGGATAATTGCTCATTGACAAGCTATTACATGTGGGATACGTCTTTTCTTTTTCTATACAATATTAACATGCTGCATTAAATTAAACAATTTATTATTCCTCGTTGGTCCTTATAGCGCGTTTTAAACTTGATAGTGGTAAGCCAGAAATAAAACAAATGTTCTTTCAAGTTTGTATACAACAACTTACATCACGTCTGTTTTCCATAAGAAGAGTAGATCCTACAGCAATATATGATTCGCTAGCAGTTAAGGGGACGCAAAAATGCTTACCGGGTGGGGTGGCGCACAAACTTTGAATAAGTTTGTTTTTCTTAAAAAAGTTGAGTTATTTTATAAATACCGATTAGACCTTGTTATTACAAACAATATTCTGAATACATGTTATATTTTGCATATATTGTGAATAGCATACAGCTCAAAATATAAAAAGAAGTGAATTTGACAGGTGAAAGCATTTATATCCATTCACAATGCTGCAGATCACAGTAGCAAACCAAACGTGCAATTACTGATCAATATAATCCAAAAACAATACATTTCAAGGTTGATATCACTATTTACGCGTGAACACGTGATCGGTTATCAGTCAATCGGAACGACGGAATTTTATAAGTCTCATAATAAAATGTATTCCAATGTGGCACTTACATTATTGTAATATCCTGCAAAGTACTGAGTTAAAATTATAACGCAATTCGATAGCCTACCATTTGTCACATACGAAATCAAGTATATGTTTTTACTAATGTTTTTTATTATTTCTTCAGGTATGGATTCCTTTCAAAATCAAATGAACCGGGTGACCACGATGCTTTTATCACTTTATTGTGCTTCTTGCTGGCAACAGAAGGACTGCGCATGCCTCACACGGCTAGGATGTTTTAGACGATGTTAAATTAACTCTTAAATGTGACTCTAGTAGTTACAACATTAATACAATGTGTACTGTACATGACACAGGTGTGCAGATATTGACAAACAGTCTATTTCAATGGCCTGATGACCGGTTATAAAACTGAGCATGGAAACCAGTCTCAAATCTCAAGCATCTAATTGGCTGAAATGGCGACCAGTCGCCATTTCAGCCAATCAGATGCTTGAGATTTGAGATTGGTTTCTAAACTCAGTTTTATAACCTTCAGCACTGCAGTTACCTAACACCTTTGTGCATTGTTGGATACTCGTTATAATTTTATTATTGGGTGACATGTATGACATGATGACGCGCTCAGCCAAGTTCAGTTACACGGAGAGACCTAATAAATATTGATGACATATTTCATGTTTACTTGTATACAAGTACTTTCCATGTTATAGGCAACGTTTGAAAGGGTAATAACTAATAAAAACTTGCCAGTCGGGAATAATCATTATTTCTATCTATTCAGTGTATTAAAGGGTCGCAAACATTGCAAATGGCGAAAACTGGCTAAAATTTCAAAAATGAATTTTGGGAGAAATAGTAATTGCCACCTAGATTTTAGTAAAGAAATGTATTTTGTTAAGGATGTACTAATGTTTGCAAGCTCGATTTAGTCAAACATAAGTACACACTTAATAAATACATTTCTTCACTAAAATCTAGGTAGCAATGAGTATTTCCACCGAAATTCATTTTTAAAGTTTTCGCCATTTGCAATGTTAGATATACCTTAGGCCTACAGGACAAGCAACACTGAGTTTCGGAATGAAGTCCAAAAATAGTAAATCAAGAGTTATTATTCACCGTCAAAATACCATGTATAAAAATGAATCATTGAATTAAATCGCTCTAACCCTACAATAAGAAAGGTTCTAATCTAAGTTTTTGGAAAGCTAAAACTTGAAACTGTTTCCGGCTCGCCCTCGGGCGGTCGGATGTTCTATGGGAATTTACTATAAAACAGTGAAGGAACCAAATATAAATGGAGGTTCGTGGTTTTCGCTTCTTCTATTAAGTATATTGATTGATTATTGGAAGAATGAAGTCAATATGGGAATTCCGATTTTCAACCTTTCAATTTGACTCGATGAGTTAAAAAGCAACTCGACACAACCGGATGCCTGCATGGTCTTGGTCATCTTGACGGTCTGTAACTGATCATTGTCACAACTACAATGACGGTGATTGATCTAAGAATTTATTGCTATTTCGCGATCTCTCTAAGAAACCGTTCTGTATTGCGTGTATGTAAAACGCAAGCATATTTGTTGTAAGGTTTTGGTTAATGACCGCGGGGATCCGAGATCAATAACACGCCGGGATCCAGGGATGTGCTAAGGACCTTTAGCCCTATTATAGTATGCATTACCGTCACACTGTGATACTTTCGTTTTATGACAGGAAGTCTCAAGACTTAACCTGTTAAGTAAAGGGACATACTTATGTTTGTTTTCCGAATTGAGGATTGAGGTTTTAGATTTTGATATTTTTTTTATCATTTTTAAATGGTCGTGAACGTATTTTCTAAAATTTCAGTCGACAATACTAAAGTATTTTAGAAAACATTAAGACTGCAGTTTTTTCTTCGGAAAATTCCGCCCCATCTGTCGGTGTTCGCTTTTGTACAAGAGCAGTAAACTATTTTAAACATTTTTCCTGCCACCCAAATTCTCCGTTTGTTTCCTGCAAAAGTTACTTGCTTTTGCATGCAACATTGTTCAGCTGATGGGTGGGTTTGAGTTATTTCACCAAGACAACATGTACTTGTGTGTTGATAGGAGAACCTGTTTGCCACTGAAATTGTTTTGCCACTGACCGTTCCAAGGCGTTAACCCATCGGGTTCTCTCTTTCGTTAATTGTTTGTGGCGTTCATTTTGAAACTGATTATTGTAATACCATGCTCTTCTTTTCCTCTACTTTTTGGATGAGTGGGGAGGCTGGATGTGGCTATTTCATCATATGCATATTTCACTTTTTGCTTTAGCATATTATCTCGATAGAATGTCATTGCTACACCAGCCGTCTCCGAGCTTCTTTAAATGCTATAATTAGTATAACCTTATTCATGCTAATGACCGACTTTTTTTGAAAGCTACAAAGTGTGTCTTATTATTATAACCGTATTCAGTTGCACAAACAAGGTCATGTCTTAGTTTTGTTAACTTCTTACTGCAAGAGCTTCTACCACATAAAATGTTTGTATAACGATGTTGTTGTTTGAAGGAAAATTTGAAATGAGAACGAAGGCTGTGTTTGGACTGGCCGATTATCTTGTTTTCTTCGCAACAATAGGGATATCGTTTGGAATCGGCATACTTTTTGCAATTCTAGAAAGAAAGAAGAACACACCGGCGGACTACTTTCTGGCAGGAAGGACTTCTAAAACATGGCCTGTGGTGTTATCTTTTGTTGTCACTTTCCAGTCGTCGTTAATGGTGTTAGGTTTTCCAGCGGAGGGATACGCTTATGGTATCGGCATTGCGTACTACGCGGTTGGTTCAATAACTTCTTTTATTTTTTCAGCATATTTTATTGTGCCTTTGTTTCATCCTCTAAGGCTGACGAGTGTTTATGAGTACTTTAATCTACGTTACGGAAACAATGTTCTACGTTACGTAACGCTAGCAGCTGGCGTGACGTACAGTTTGTTCTACATGGCGTCGGTTACAGTAGGCACGTGTATCGCGCTGGACGTTGTAATGGGTGTACCATTCTGGGCTACAATACTGATATATACAACGGTTACAACAGTTTATACATCAGTAGGAGGTATAAAAGCTGTTATATGGACTGACGTTTTCCAGCTTGTTATCATGATAACGGGGATAATATCTGTCCTCATCAAGACAACTTTAGATGCAGGCGGTGCATCTAATGTGTTTGACTATGCGAAAGAAAGGTTCAGTATAGCGGATTTTCGCATAGACCCTAGAATTCGCTATCAGTTTTGGAACACGTCGTTTGGCACATTCAGCATTATGTTGTATACGGCGTACATGCAACCAGCAATGCAGCGAGTTTATTCCACACCAACGGTTCGTACAGCTCGAAATCTGTACATATTTTCAGCACCTTTATACTCTTTATTCCAAGTAATGGCCGCAGTTGAAGGCGCGACGATATTTGCCTACTACGTAGCTAAGCGTTGTGACATCCTCGGTGCGGGTATTGTTACAGATATAAACGAGATTCTGCCTTTTACGGTGCTTGATATGTTCCATCAGCTGCCTGGGTTACCGGGCCTGTTTATCGCCAGTCTGTCGAGTGCAGCTCTCAGCACCCTCTCTTCTTGTCTCAGCAGTCTCTCCGCCGTAACCTATGAAGACATCATTAAAGTCAAATTTCCAGGCATGAATGCGCACAAAGCAACTCAAATTTCCAAAGTTGTGGTTTTAGTGTACGGATTTATCGCGATGGGACTTACATTCGCTCTATCGCAGGTTCCTGGATCGGTGACCGCAGTATTTGCGAGTTTTATGGGCTGCATGGACGGACCAGTAAGCGCAATATTTCTTCTGTCTGCAATGTTCCGACGAGCAACGACAAAGGGGTTATGTATAGGAGCGCTGTGTGGAATGATGGCGTCTTTATGGCTGAATATGGGAAGCCAGTTTTCAGGAGCACCATCCTCCCCGTACCTACCACAAGGACCTGTCGACCAGTGTTATGTTTATCGTCTCGATGACAGCGTCAACAGCTCATCGTCCCTCCCGCCTATCCACCAGACTTCATTTCTTAACGTGTCTTACAATATCGGATTGACGACAATAGAAGCACCGGTAAACAACACAACTATGTATGAACCGACCTTGACATTTCTACAAAACATGTACAGCATTTCCTACATTCTGTTTTCTCTTATTGGATTTGTTATATCATTGGCAGTGGGATTTCTCACCAGTTTGTGCACGAAATCACCAGCTGCAGTAGATGAGAGATGCCTGTTTTCATTCAGAAAGCATGTCATACAGGAGTTGTTTGTACGTATGGACAAAGAGACGGAGAGCAGTCGCAAAGAAAAGATGGAGGAAATGACTAGATTTATGACAAAAAACGACGAATTTTAATGAAATCGTACATGTAATAAAATTAATTATTTTAATTAATCTATGGATACCGTTTACTATCCAGATCAGGAGTTAGATGTACACTGTTTGTAGATTGGTCAGAAATAATTTAATAAATCTAAAAGCAAAAACTTTGATTCTGAACAGACTGCAAGGATGTGCAGGCTGATCTGGATTTTCGCTGGTCATACGTGCGATATAAGCCGATCCGTATTCATAGAGCAAATGGGTTAATAAAAAATAGAAAGAGCGGGTTAAAATGTTTTATTTTACATGGATATCGTTTATTCTTGTCCGTGTGCGTAAATATTAATACCATTTTACTACTGCTATCTCGATCAGAACCTACTTTATTCTTGTTGTCATAGTCTGCATTTTTACACACGAATTAACTGCAGTAAGTTTCCGTATGTCCTTCTTAAGTAAAAACTTACTCCAGTGTTCTTGTCGACTGTGAACACATTTAGAATTAAAATTTGTAAACAATCAACGCTGCTGCGTCACTTTAACACACAAGATCTATGTATACGTTGAAAATAATAAAAAAATGTTATGTTTCAGATGAGCTAGGTAGCTTTTGAGTGAGACATTTGTGGCAAAAGTTGTTTCCCAAATACAGACTTTAAAAAACACAGAAAAGCAGAACCCTTGCGAAACTTTACATGCCATGTTTGTGGTAAAAATAACCACCCCTAGATTATCAGGTTGGCTATACCACGTGACTTTGTCGATGTCGTGCTCACACAAAATCTCTCGCTTCAGGTATGGTTTTGCTTATTTCTCAGTAATTTCTGGATCGATTTCGATCAGATAAAACCGTACTCCTGTTAAAAATCATTTTCATCGACATTTAACCTCCATTATCTATCGACTGCCGTTTTCTCAAACATTCAAAGACAAATTTTGTTTGAAAGTGTGAATTTGTCTTTAAATGTTTGAGAAAACGGCAGCTGATTGATAATATATAGTAAATGTCGATGAACGTGCTCGTTATTTGATCGAAATCGGTCCAGAAATTACTAAGAAATAAGCAAAAACGTACCTGAAGCGAGTGATATTGTGTGTGCACGACATCCAAAAAGTCACGTGGTATAGCTACCCTGATTATGAATGGAAAGACATGATGATAATATACAAAAAAAATTCATGAGTGAGATGAATGTTAAGGCATCGCCACACTCCTCCCAATCCTATTCATCGATAAAATAAAAATCATCAAATCTCAGTAATGACAAAATGCCATTCAATGAAACTTTGCACAAATGAAGGTTACTAATGTATCTTTATTTTGCATACAGTAAGACAAAATAGAAAAGTAAAGAAACAAAGCTAGACCTAAAAATTCCTTGAATTCTATTTACATAAATTCACAAAAACTAGGCGATGCAGAACATAACTTTAAATTCCCTCGTGAGCGCAATGATACTGACAAGAAAATGTTGTGTACTTTGTAAAAAACGTTCAACTATTACAAGAGAAATCAGTGATTGTCATCAGTTTACGCGACCAGGAAATTGAAGGTCAAACACACTTTTACTAATATCTCGTAAAGTTTACATAAGTAAATCATGAGGACACAATAAATTGTTGTCAGTATCATATTACTCATGTGGGCATTTAAAATGATGTTTTGTGTTCTTTAGTTTTTGTGAATTTATGTAAATAGAAGTTGAGGGAATTTTTAGATCTCGCTATTTTTCTTTACTTTTCTTATATGTCTTACCATCTGTAAAATAAAGATACATTAATAACATACACTTGTGCAAAGTTTCATTTAACAGCATTTTGCCGTTATTGAGATTTTGATAATTTTCTTTTTATCGATGAATAGAATTGGGAGGAGTGTGGCAGGCCCTTAAATAACTTTCGCATACGGTCTATATCTAATCTTCAAGGCAAGTAGGTACTTGTATTTCTTTAGTCACATGACATTCACTGAAATTTCTTAAGATAATATGTAACTAAGGCTAAATGGAATAATGTTTTGTTTCTTAGGCCCCGCCGCATACGTTTTAGAACGCCCGCTTTTTTCGATCGCTGGCAAAAGAAATTATTCATTAAGAGTACCGCGGTAAACGGTTTGTTAATGTTAATAGTGGTACGCAACCTATTTAATAGTCGAGCGTAACCTACTAGTATATGCGTCTCAAACACTTTAATAATTTCGATCGAGCGAGCACATTGATTCAAATAAGGCCACGTTTTTGGTTTTCTACAAATTTTTGACAAAAAGGTAAAAATAAAGCGTGTAAACTGATTTTATTTTCAGAACAATATTCCATGCTTTTTTCAAAGCCTTTCAAATTAAAATAAGTACATTTTTACTAAAAATTTTATTGTGTTTTTTTTTCTTATGACATGTACTTTCTGTTTAAAAAAGAGAATTAGTAATGAGATTATCCACAAAAAGCTTTACACTTCTAAGGTGATTTTTCCCGATTACTTTTTTTTAGGGGTGGGGGGGGGGGGGGGAATTCTAGAAATTTGATCAGCATTAAGTATTCCATAAGATGTGGGCAAATACAATTTTTATCAACTAAAACAATCCATCACCTGCATGAACTCTTGCACCCAACATCAAACTTCCTTAAATGTCGTTCACATATAACACATCTGTGTTATACTTTTCTTGTTAGCGATGTTATTACTAAGTAAGGTTTAATTGGTATTAACAAGTAGCACTTCAGCAGTGAATTGTCTAAGTCCAATAAGAGGATATACTCTAAATACGGAAAGGAAACCACATCTTATAAATATGTAAGCAACGCGAACATTAAAACTAAACATATTATTAATGTTTTGTTAAATGTCTAAGCTATTATGATCTGGCCAGTCACTTTGTGTTTTGCGTTTTCGGCCAGCCAAGCAATTGGTTTAGGACTGGACGTGAAAAATATACCGTTTGTCTCGGTGTGGAATTCACCCACGGAAGTTTGCGAACATTTCGGCATTAAACTAAATCTGTCCTACTTTGATATCATTGCGAATTCTAAAGAGAGATTCGAAGGTAATGAAATAGTGATTTTCTACAAGGCAAGCCTGGGATTGTATCCATGGATAGACGATGATGGAAATTACATCCATTCGGGATTACCTCAGGTAATGCTGATTTCGCCGTAAGGTTCTTGTTTTTATAAATCTACTGTAAACTACCATGAAAAATGTGGCTTATGTGCCTTTGCAACCAGTGTATCTCCAGATTAGCCTGCAGTCTGATCAGGTCCACACAGTCAATAAAGACATTTTTCAAATATCTAGGAAACAGTTTAGATCTAAACGAGCTTTAATGTAAATACAGCTGTCAGGCAAAAAAACAAAAGAACGCGTTTTCTTAGATTCAACATGTTGGGATGGAGAAAGATGATTATAAAAGGTATCCGTATCAATTTTAGAGTATTACATTTACCATAATACTGTGGTGAAATTGTGGTAAAAATGTTATTAAGGGCTTACTACACTCCTCCCCAGCACGTTCATCGATAAAATGAAAATGATCAAAATCTCAATAACGGTAAAAAGTCGTTCAATGATACTTTGCACAAATGAATGTTACTTATGTATCTTTATTTTGCTTAAAGTAAGACACGTTAAAAAGTAAAGAAAAAAGTTAGACCTGAAAATTCCTTAAAATTCTAGTTACATTAATTCACAAAAACTAAGCAATACAAATTTTAAATTTCCATGTGAGTGTAATGATACTGGCAAGAAAATGTTGTGTACTCTGTAAAGAACTTTAAACTACTAAAAGAGAAATCAATGATTGTCATCCGTTTACGCGACCAGGAAGTGACCAGGAATTTGAAGGTCAAACACACTTTTACTAATATCTCATAAAGTTTACATATGTAAGTCCCGTGGACACAAGAAATTGTTGTCAGTATCATATTACTCATGTGGGCATTTAAAATGATTTTTTATTGTTTAGTTTTTGTGAATTAATGTAACTAGAAGTTGAAGGAACTTTTAGATCTCGCTATTTGCTTTACTGTTCTAACGTGTCTTACCATATGCAAAATATGCATTAGTAACACTCATCTGTGCAAAGTTTCATTGAACGGTATTTTGCCGTTATTGAGATTTTGATAATTTTCTTTTTATCGATGAATATGGAGGAATGTAGTAGGCCCTTAAGAGCAAGCGAAGGTAAGCGAAAAAATCAGTCCGAGCCTCCAAGCTATAAAACCTGTGGCTGAATAGCATTCTCTGATTGGCTGACATTAGCAAAGTTTAAGAACTGTGCCTAAGATTATTATGCTGAGATTTGAGACTGGTCTCCACAATCTTAGTTTTATGATCTTGGACCTTAATGACAAGCAAAAAAAACTGGAGACTGGTCTCCAGTTTTAGGCCACGTTACTATGTATAAAATGCTAATATAAATGTCATTTTTCAACGGGAGCAAAAGTGGCCTACGAGTAGCGCGTCGGAATTGCGTGTTCAAATCCTACCAGGGATGAGATTCTTCCGCATTTGCCTTTATCTATCATTTGTATGAGTACTGGTTTCAACCCACGAAAGAGACCGAACGTGATTGATATATGCTGAAATAATTTGTTTCACAATCAATGTAAAATAAAGAAGTTTAAACTAAACAAGTCTGGTTCCCGATCACAACAGTAGGTTGTAGGATCAGGCGAAAATGATACTAATCACGGTAGATTTCGTCTAAAATGTTGTCAATTTCAGCTGGCCGATCTGGAAGCACACCTCGTGAGGCTCTCGCAGGACGTTGAGCAGATGATTCCTTCATGGAATTTCTCAGGACTGGCAGTCATAGACTGGGAGGAATGGCGGCCAATATTTGAAAGAAATGGCTATAACGAGCACCAGAAGATTTACATCCGGGCCTCTGAAAGCCTCGTTCGCAACCAACATCCGGATTGGTCAGAAAAGCATGTCCAAGAGGAAGCCAGAGCGGAGTTTGAAAGGGCTTCAAAGTACGCCATTAAATATAACTTGGGTTTTTTCTTTCCAAGTTCTTTGACAGAGTTTTAAAAAAAATGATCTGTTTCGACAGAGATGTACCTTTGTACTGTTTTAAGAAATTCTAAGGTTCATATGTTTTTAGAATATAAGAAGGCATTGCCATAGACTGCGATGCCGACACACCATTTCAAGATGTACGATGGTCCCGAAATTTCACCAATCGATCTACGACACTTGTCCCCAAGATCATAAAACTAAATCTGGAGACAAGTCTCAAATCTCATTAATTTGATAAACACCCAGCGCAAATTATTTTTTCCACTGACCGTTCCAAGGCGGTAGTCCCTCGGGTACGCATTTTGTTTGTGAATGTCATAAAAGTGTTCGGTAAAGCTCGCAGGTGCCCGTAAAAGTGAACGACAGAGCTCGCAGGTGTCCGTAAAAGTGTTCGACAGAGTTCGCAGAGTCCTTAAAAGTGTTGGCTAGAACTCGTAGGTGTCCATAAAAGAGTTCTATAGAGCTCACAAGTCTCCGTTAAAGTTCCGCTAGAGCTCGTAGATATCCGTAAAAGTGTTCGCTAGAGCTTGCATACTATCATTTTGAAAAATTTCACATTTGTTGTTGTTGTTTTCAGACAATTTCTTATGTCTTCTATAAGAAAAGTGAGCGAATTAAGATCACTTTGCTTCTGGGGTATGTATGGGTTTCCAAACTGCTACAATGACGTGCCAGGACAAAAACAATGTGACGACAAAACACAGGTTCTAAATAATAGGTAAAAACAATTATTTTTTATTGCCACCTTACTAACTGAGTAATTTTCACTTTCCTGAAAGATACAATTTCAAGTAAATATTATGAGTAAAACCCCGGTTATCATTACATTAAATATGAAAATTTGGCGAAACCTGTCTGTTTTTTAAAAGGATGAAAACATCCGTCATATATTCTGGAAGAAATATTCAACATAGCAGGCCTGGTTCCATGTTTCCAATTAAAATGAAAAAAAAACAGTTGCATGACTGTTGCAAGCAATAAATACGAAAATGAAATCATTATCGCTCTTGATTGACAAATATATTAAGGTAGTCTAACTGTAATGATTTCCCGCGCTTTTTTCTCGAATGTCGGGAATACTCGGTTAACTGTCACTAACAGTCGACAATAATCGATGTCGCTTCGGTTACTATCGGCTCTGACGAGTAGCGTCGGAAGTCACCGAAAGCGAGCCGATGTTTGCCGACGTCGCAAATTTATGCGCGGGAAAGCATTACAGTTAGACTACCTTAATTGAATAACTGCTATCAAGCTTAAAGCGATGTTTACCACAGTTGCAATGAGACTTTGGGCCCAAGATCAGTGTTCGCCATTTCAGCCAATCCGATGCTTGAGATTTGAGACTGTTTTCCATGCTCAGTTTTATAACCTTAGAGCCATGTTACTCAGACTGGAGACCAGTCTTAAATCTCAATCAGCTGAAATGGAGAGAAATAAAGACCGTTGATAGAAGAATGATAGATACCTTACACTTCAGCCTATTTTTCATGCAGGATTGTTTCATTTGTTTAATATCATGGATTTTTTTCAAAATGTTAACGTAAAGTTTATTTTTGCACTATTTAAAAGACTACTGTCTTCATAGGTTAGACTGGTTATTCAATATAAGTACGGCATACTTTCCGTCAATTTACCTCCGAGAAGATTTCGGAACATCTCTAGACCGGTACTGGAAAGTGCATGGTACACTGGAGGAGACTCGTCGGCTCAAGAACATGTATGGTGGCAGATATGTGCCAATAGTCCCTTATACAAGATACAGATATGCAGACTCGGCGAACTTTTACGGAAATGTACGATGGTTTTTGTTTTTGTTCTCTATTATATATATTTTTCATATTCATATCTTCCGGAACATTGTTCAATCATTGAAAACACTATCGAAGTGTATATATAAATAAAACAATCATTTTTGCAAAAGATACATCGAACTGAGTACAACTATTATTTATTCGGATTGTGTTACGTTTGCAGGAAGATCTTCGCAACACAATAGAACAAGTGGCAGAGGTCGGATTTAACGGTGTGGTTCTGTGGGAGAACTCTGCATCGTTGCAAACTCCAAGTGACTGCGAGAATTTGCGAGATTATCTTGACTTCAGCTTAGGACCGCTAGTGAGAAATGTTTCACAGCATGCCAAACTTTGTAGTATAGAACTGTGCAGTTCACATGGAAGATGTTTTAAAACAACTTGGATGGAAAGAGATCCCGTGTCGTTTTCAAACTTGTTGACAGTAATATTTAGAGACATCATTCTCAGATTAGTCACATACATTTTGCACAGAACATACGTTTCTGAATATGCCAGAGTTCTTTCGGATGAGAGTGAAGGACCATGTGATAGCCGTTTGTCAACTTATTCATGCATTTGTTTCGCAGGATGGACGGGAAAATTTTGCCAGATCAAAACTTGATAATGATATTCTATATACATTATGTGAACAGATTTAGAGCAAGTATAAAATCAACAGTTATATGAGTAGTCATCTAAATCATTCATAGTCAATAGTTATGATGGTGGTTTCTTTGCAGATACAATTATCACGTACAATAAATAAATACATTTTATCTACACGGTTAAATCTGCATTAGCAACCACCTGCCTTAAACAGCCAGTTTAAATATGCCGTAAACTGACATTTTGTTCTCATTTTCACCTGTCTTTAACAGCCACCTGTGTACTAAGCAGCCACTCCCTTTGGTGGCTGCTTAAGACAGGTTACATATACTTAAATAAATCATGAAGCAACCATTCTTAGAAAATATTAAACGCAAAGTATAAAGTATGGAGTCCAAATACATATCTGTCAGTGGTGAAAGTTGTAGCCTTGAATTAGCTAAATAATGTTACTGGCGGTACTTTCCCACCATCCAAAATCTCGTCTCAATATAATAAGACTTCAAAAATACCAAACCGGTTAAAATAAGAGCGAAAGACTGCATTCAAAAAAGTTTGCAAGAGAAAATAAAACATTTATTGCTTGTAAAAAAAACGAGGTTTTTACCTATGGATCTTAAGCTTAAGAAAATAACAATGCATAATGGACTTTTTTTGGATCTGATCAAGCGCGTAAAAAGTCGCTCATATTTACTCAGTGTGATAATATTTATGTTCCATTTGGTACTTCTATTTATAACACGTAATAGCCATCCCTATGGGTACTTATTGTGCACCCGCTTCTTGATGATCTGTTTTCTACTGCTATGAAAAAGATTTTTAAGTTATCTCTTTCTATCGAATACCAAGATGACATTATTACAGCCTTTATCAACACTTTAATATAAATAGTAAACACTTTTCATCTTGGATATACCTCCTGTTGTGTGACGATGATTTTATATTTTCTTGTAAGATACAACGTCAAGTATTAACTTTGTTCAGAAATATTTCAACATTTCATAATCTATTTATTTTATTCCTTAAGGTACATTAAATATGGTAACCATATTGTTTTGAAAATTATATGTGTCAAACTGAAATTATTATTTGATGATTGACTGAATGAATGAATGAATGCGTAAGTGAGTGAGTGAGTGAATGAATGAATGAATGAATGAATGAATGAATGAATGAATTAATTAATTAATTAATTAATTAATTAATTAATTAATTAATTAATTAATTAATTAATTAATTAATTAATTAATTAATTGATGAATGAATGAATGAATGAATGAATGAATGAATGAATGAATGAATGAATGAATCGGATCTGAACGATAGAAATTGAATAAATTAAATTAACTGAACTAAACTGAATTAAATTTGAATTCGAATTTGAACTGAAACGAACTAAATCAATTTGATATTTATTGCTATGAATGTTATTTGATGTTATCATTGCTTAAATTATATTATTATCTGTGTAATATTAAATAAATGGGATTACCCGTGAAGGGGCCCGAAAAAAAAGGAAAAAAAAGCAATTATTATTTGCATTTTGAATCAGTAGGCCTAAAGCTATTATAATGTCATTAAAATTGTATAATCTAAACAAAACTGGTAGGCACTAGAAGGAACATTGAAGTGTATATTGTAATGCATCTTTTTTCATCTGGTTGGGGTGTTTTACTTTGACACCAGAAATACATTTCATACCAGACACCACGCAATATTCAATTTGTAATAAAGATTTCCACAATACTTTCCACAATTGTCGGATGTTCTAATTATCATAAAATTAACCAAATAACATTAAGCATTTTTTATTATGAAAAATGCAAGAAAAATATCATTTCATTTTGACACCTTATAATTATCAAAATAATAGGCATGTCACATTTTTATACACCTTTGCATAGCTTCCAAAAACAAGAAATAATCATTGTTTTTCCCATTTCCTTTTTTATAATTTTAGGTTCATATATTACACATTAATAAATAACTATTTAACAAAGGGAAAATGTTATTTGATATATATTTTTTCTGCTAAAAATTATAAGATAACATTACAGAATATGATTCAGCGATGCGATTTTATTGTTATGTTTTTGCAAGTGTTCCCGAAACATAACATCACATACATAATATAACATAACTTTATTGGCATAAAATAGCACACAGCAAATGTATAGCCTCGTAGTAAATTTATATACATGTATAAAATAACGCACGTAATAAGAAAAGTTTTCTCGTAAAGTATCGCCGGAAGCCATAAGTTTATGGATTTATGGATAAGCAGTCATGCTTATTGGTGGCAGGATGTGGTACAAAAATGTGCAGTTTTATGCGTATATTATGATCACTCTTATATCCTGCAGTCATAAAGAATTATTCTATTTTATTAATAAAAAATATGCAATACTTTATATAATATCGGAAATAATTATAATGTTTTGCGTGTTAACATTCATGTTCTAGTTTTTTTTTAAATGTACTCCACTTGTGTTCATCAACTAAGTAATAGTGAAACGGCGCACGAGAACACTGCTTGTATTGTCTACTGTTGTCGTGATAGGAATTTCAAACTTCTTCATAACAGTTCTCGTTCATGGTAAATATCCTCTACAATAAATGCGGGGTAGTTTCTGTTATGTTAATGTAAAGCATACTTTATAATTGGCAATTTTTGTGGAAAGACACACACAGGTACGTTTTTCGTCTCGCTATTTTGACTTTTTTTGTTTATAAACTTCTGCACAACAGTAATCCTAAAAAGTTAAAGTAAATGGACTATCGGAATAAAAGATCTTATAGCAAATTTAAGCAGATCTTTTCAAAATTTTCATGGAAAACGAAAAGTTTGACACAAAAAAAACAATGAAAGGAACACACGTGACTCGACACTTGAAGCAAAATGTGTGCTATTTTCTTTTTTGGAGTTAACATTTTTATTTTATATCCAGGTTTGGGACAAAGTACACTCAAATGATGTGTAAACTTTTATTCTAGAGCTGTACGGCATGGAAAGAAATGCAGATTTAGACCATATTATTAAATGATGAGGAACACGCTGATATAGACAGTCTTTGTGAACACAAAACTTTACTTTGATTCAAGACCAATCTCACTAAAGTCAGATGTAACAAAATATTAGATCTGATGACGGCCCGCAGACACTGTACATATTAAGTAATAGCGGTTTTCCCCGATTACTATTTTTAGAAATGTCAACACAGGAAGCATCATTTTTAACGCTCGCAAATGATCTGAAGATGTTATTACATTAGAAAAGAATGCAATAATACATTAACACATATATCTCCAGTAAAATATGTCTTACGCAGACTGTCAACACTTTCCATGGTTTAAAAGACTATTTTTACTTTCACTTTTGCGATTTTGTAGGCGACGTTCTGATTGATTCAAATGGTTAGCGATAAAAGCACATTTTAGTTACTCGTCGTCAGATCCTGATAGCGTAGCGGTTTTCAGGAGTTGGTTTCAATCAGATTGGTTCAAGACATGCCGGTCAGTACTATATGGAACGATACAATTGTTCGCTGTAAATATGGACGTCATTTTCTGATAACATGATCCGTAATCAAGTGGGAAAACATTCGGAAAAGAAAATCTGCGTACCGGCAGTCCGGTGGGTGGGTGGCTGTGTATGTGTGCACTTTTTGTTCGTTTTCATGGAAAACTGTGCACTGTGAAAAGATCTGCTATATATACTGAATATATACACTAAAATAAGGTTTACAGGAATTGTGCAGAAATAAGAAAGTTATAAACAAAACTGTCATCATGGCGAGATGAAAAAAACTACCTGCGCGTGCCTTTCCTCAAAATGCTCATGACTAGGTTTGCCACACACAGATTATGTCTCAAAAATAATTATTTATCAATCAAACATTTCTAAAGGTTCACGATATTAGAAAATGGAATATGCTATATAGCCTACTAAATGCGTTTCCTTTTTAGCCTGATCACTTTTGTACATTTTTATAAGCGTATCTACTTTATTATTAATTAACTAAAACGATATTGACACAATATGTACAATTCAGTCCACCTTATATGGGTTGCACTCAATTCATATGAAATCTCAACTGGGCCAATACGAGATAACCTGGGCCAATACGGGTTTTACTGAGCCAATATGAGATCGCATGATTCTGATTGGATAATGAACTGGTCCAATATGGATTGAATCACTTAAGGAATGATTCTTACTTTGGTGCGGTTCATGCAGATTGGACGTGCACGCGAGAGCTGGCAAATCCATAAAGCGCGCTAGCGCTTTAATTTGCCGGCTCTCATACAGAGTTATTGCATGGTGCATAACCAGGCTCCGGAATGTCTATGTCAGATAGTGGTTGGTCAAACAGCACAATCTTCATGAAATATTTGAAGGACCACTTCCTGAAATATGTTGTCACAAGACAGGACCCTACAGAGCACATCTTACTATTGTTTGATGGTCATGCATCGCACTGCACATGGGACATTATGGAATGGACAAAGAACAACAACATAATACTATTTGTCCTTCCTCCACACACAAGCCATGCTCTTCAGCCACTTGATGTGGGCTGCTTTGGGCCATTTAAGAGCGTTTACTACAACGAATGTAACTTATACATGGCAAGGACCAGAGGCCAGGTTATCACAAAATACAATATTGCTGAGCTGTCCAGTAAGGCGTACTTAAAGACAATGACTCCAGTAAACATTACATCAGGTTTCAGAAAAGCAGGAGTATGTCCACTGGACAAATCTAAGGTAAGTAACAATTATAATTATTGAATGGTTTATTAATAGTGTTTATATGTTTAGCAGATTACCATTAATAATAACTATTAAACTTAAATTCATAGTTTAATGAATCTAGTTAAAAATAAAACAAAATATTCAGAGCTAACAGAAAACATAATTATTTGTAGAATATTTATATTGCTAAATATATGTACAGGTGCCTCTGGAGATGAAACTTCCTTCTGAGTCTTTCTCTAAGAAGACACCGAACCCACAGAAACTATGGAGTCCCTGCTGAAACAGAAATTCAATGAATCTGCTCCGAAGTTACAACATCCAGGCAAAAACAACAATAACAACTGCAGTGTCAGCGAGCAATGTGATCCAAGTACTGTTGAAAATTTGTCGTCAGATAAGATTAACAACAATTGTGACTCTGTAGTAACCAAAACCAGGCGTCCAGATTTTGGGGGGAAAGCAATAACAGAAAGTGACTTTATGATGCAAATGCACATATATGAAATCAACAAAAGTAATAAAACTTGCAAACAGCCCCAAATACATAGGTCATTTTGAAAATCCCGCTGTTTACAATATACTATATTTAACGCAAAAATACTATATATATCAACCAATCACAGTAAACAAGTTTTAATTTTCATCCAATCACGATGCACGAATGAAGGAGACATAGCGTTGTGCAAATGCACTTGACCCCTGGTGACATTGGCTACATATAAAAAGGTAAACGCATAGAAATTTTAAACCTATTTTGTTTTTATTATTCGAGGACACATTCTTGTAGAATATGCATAGTTCAATTTAAAATGTTATAGAAGATTAGTTGTTACTATCGGCTTTCAAACACGCGTGATGCACGAATGAACGCACACAAAGCATACATGTGGAAATCGTGCATGGAATGAGCCAGAAAGTAAACTTATTTTAGATATATCTGGAAAAAAACTAAATTCAGACTGGATAAACAAGAGACTTGGCTGCCACAGTGTGTAGTAATGTTCAGGCTGTTTTTGTATTCAAAACAAAACAACCTTCATATCTGCATCTCCTTGATAGCTTATATCAGCCAGGTCACTAGCGTAGATTGAAGATTGAACATTTAAATCAGAGCTGACACTTCATCTCTTCAGACCGGTAAATTAGTAATTTTAAAGTCTAGAACTATGGATATTTTGTTAATTAATAAAATTGTCATTAATCAAGTGAATTCATATTGGCCTCGGGCCAATATGACTACCCTTGGCCCAATAACAACGCCAATATGAATTCACTTGATTAATAACATTATAGTACACATTTTTGTATCAACGACCGTGGTTCCACACTTAGTAAGCATGTCTTGAAGTCAAGTTTTTACTACAAAACATAACTTAATTTTGCATTAACCAAACTAAACGAAAATATTAAAACAATATCGGGAATGCAATACCGAGAAACATACTCTGAGTATTCATTTATAATCTGACTAATAAAATATTTAGACACCTCAACATTTTAGCCAGTAGGAATTTAGTGGTTTTATGGTAAACCAGACTTGCACTTGCCTTCCCCGCAAGCTTTACGATAACTAAACTTAGTTCAAATAAGTAAAATTATCTAATAACTTTTGTTTTACGGTGAAATTGTTATAAAAAATACATTAAACCTGTTGCCGATCATCCCATGCAACCTGCAATGATTTTTTACAGAAATTTGGTCATCCCAAGAAAACATTAAAAACCTACCACAAACATTGGAAGCAAACAAAGTGAGTCAGTGGAATAAAATTCAACTTCGCGAGAACGGCAACCTGAACAACATATCAAGAAATTGAAATCTTTGATAAAAACTGAATACGGTATGGCGTCAACCCAAATGATTAAACGGAAATCAGCTTCAAAAAACAAACAGCAACGTTCAACAATTAATCATCCTGGCATCTTCCAACAAAATTATACTTCAAATGGATCCAGATCGGATCTGTTGGCAAGTGAGAAATATGTCCAGTGGATTGAGAATACGACTAACAAACTTGTCTACTATCCGCCATTTCAACCGGAAGTTACTTCGGACTTTCCAACTGTGGAAGGAAGGGAACCAAGGATTCCGCATATTATACATCAAATATTCACAGACAGACAGTATGGTACCAAGTGTGTACAGTGTTTTTGCCCAGAAACTGGCATCAATGCACGTGACTTGGACATACTTCTTCTGGACTGATGACAGCGCAAGAAAACTTATCAGCGAGGAGTATCCTCATTTACTTCCTGTGTGGGATAGATACAACAAAAGCATAAAGAAAGGGGATGTAATCCGATAATCCGATATGTTGTGCTGTACCATTTTATAGGAGCATATGTCGACATGGATGTAGACTCTTTGAGACCTTTTGATCGGGTAACAATGAAATACGCTAGTCCTATATCTTATTATACAATAATTTAAAGGGTCATAACTTTGTGAAAAATCATTCAACTTAAGTTAGTGAATTGTTCCATGGGGTGATAATAAATTCTAAATGGCAGATTTATGGAGCATTTTGCTATAAAACGCAGATCTTCAAGATTTCATCACTAACGTCCGTATTTTAATCGCGATAAATGTTTATCATCCCTTCTACCGCTTCAGAAATAAACGGGTATGTGCAGAATTCATTTGGCTTTTAAAATCAGCCGATATTTCTAAGAGTAAATCAAAATAAGCGAAAATGATAATTAACTACACCGCTGTCAAGTATGAAAAAACTTACCGATTCTGCGCCTGGATGTGCCGTCCGCTCCTGGCTCTGCCAGTTGACGGGTGTGATAAATGTATCAATTGGTTACTTTTTGATTTTAAAACACGTATACCTTTGCCAATTTAACTTTTACACACATCCAAAATATTCAACAACAAAAAAATAAAGTGCTGCGTTTTCATTGAGACTCGGTATAAAATGTAGACTTAATTTTGCTATCAAGTACATGTATGCAAGTCTACCGTTAGCCCTTAACTCCACATATAGGGCTTGCATCGCATGTACGAACAGTGAAGATCCAGATTAGCCTGCATTTCTGTGCCATCAGATCTGAACCTATAACTTGGCTTCTTTGTCAGAAACTAGAATGTATCCTCGTACACTGGTGCTCCCACTGCTACAACATTTGTAACAAAGGGCCATAACTCTGGTAAAAATGATTGCAAGAAAAATATTTTCTATTCAATCATCTACATTAAATCTACCTACTTGATCAATTGTACAAGTTTGAAAGAAATTGGCCAGATAGTTCATGCCACAAGATCTGGGGGTGGGGGACATACGTATGGACAGACATATTGAAGAGTGCAACTGTATATATGCCACCCACTTCGTGGAGACATAAAAACCTAATGAATCAAAGAGTGTTGAACCATATCAGACAGCAAAAATGTATCAGCTTATCTGTAACTACAATGTTGTCCCATATGATAACAGCCACAACCTATGGGATTAATGGTTAACTCTGTTTTAAATAGAATGAAAAGTATTTATTCTTGTGAAACATTTCAGAATATTTAGGCTCAAATGCAACCAATATCACCTAGTGTCACAACATCCATTTTTACAATGTTGTAAAATCAAAATGATGCAAGGCAGCAACTTCAAGTTGTGGGCTGAAAATCTACATATGACTGTACTTTGCAATCATTTTCATTTGGTTAATAGGTCACAACCCATTGCCTCCCTTTATTTAAAAGTTAATGAATAAATTGCCAGCAAGCATGCCTTTGGAAGAAGATGCATTTAAGTTGAAGATATTAAAGTTGTGGACGAATTACTGGCTTGCTTTCATTATATACCAACTCTCAGCAAAATAAACATACCTACATTAAAGGGAGATGTGCAGGATTGATGAATGAAACAGATTTGCGAAAAGGGTTATTAATCAGTTGAATATCATTATTTGAAGCTCTAATATTGATTTACACCCGAAATATTTCAAACCATTATTTTTTAAAAAAAAGAAATATAAATGGTGTTGCCTATCCTATGCGACGCGCATAGGTTAGCTTTTTTGTATTTCCCGCGTAAAACCTGTGGTTTTTGGGATTGTCACGTGATCACTTCAACCAAAATACGCATTCGGTGTACCTTGCTGATTATTGACGTCACCATTTGTTTCAAAATGCCTGGGCCACCACGAATAGTAAGCACGACATTCCCATGACCGCTAAATATAGAATGTATTTTTGTATAGGGATTTCTTCAGCAGATTGTTTTCAGGTCCGGTAAAATGGTAAAATTAACTGAAAACTTCCTCCTGGAGGGTTTGAAATGTAGTTTAGTGAAAAGTACACGCAAGTGTTACATAGATCAATCTGTTTACGATTTTACCGAGTATACCTGCTTGACCCTGCATATCTCCCTTTAACCTTTTACTCCATAAACATGCATTTTATCAAGTGTGCAACTATTGTTCCAGACCTATTCTACACTGTTCATTGGATAACAGCCATACCTCCATGGGACAAAAGGGTCAAGTCTTGTCTTAATTTAAATTCACTGATAACAATTTTAGGAATTTGTATCAGACCTAGGAAAAAATTAGAATTTGGATTTCATTGGAAAATTAGTTGCCCTAGTTGCATTTGAAAGGGGCATTAATGAAAAAAGTTAAACATGGGTCATTATTCTGGTTGTCACAGATGGCTTTGTTCATGCAGATGATATATTCCAAGTATTTAGTGAATTGGACAAGTATTTTCAAGTTATAGACTAGACAACATTACATTTCATGTTAAAGTTACATTTGGAAATTAAAAATAGTCAACAGGAGTCATCATTCTTGTTGTCACAGATAGCTTTTGTTCATGCAAATGATAATTATATGCCAAGTATCAAGTGAATACTTGACTTAAGTTTCACGTTAAGTTGCATCTGAAAGGGGAATAACTCAAAAAGAAAATAGTAACATACAAGTTATCATTCTTGTTTCCCCTAATTGCTTTGTTCATGCATATGATGCATGCAAAGTAATAATTGAATAGGACAAGGACTTTTAAGTTATAAGAAATATTAAGTTTCATGTTAATAATTAGGGACTACAAGATAATGACAAAAACAACACCGGACAATAGGATCCCTATGCTACCTGAAATTAAAAGCTCATCATGTTCTATGGCAGGTAAAGATTTAACATCGAGACTAATGTTTAGCAGATTACCATTAATAATAACTATTAAACTTAAATTCATAGTTTAATGAATCTAGTTAAAAATAAAACAAAATATTCAGAGCTAACAGAAAACATAATTATTTGTAGAATATTTATATTGCTAAATATATGTACAGGTGCCTCTGGAGATGAAACTTCCTTCTGAGTCTTTCTCTAAGAAGACACCGAACCCACAGAAACTATGGAGTCCCTGCTGAAACAGAAATTCAATGAATCTGCTCCGAAGTTACAACATCCAGGCAAAAACAACAATAACAACTGCGCTGTCAGCGAGCAATGTGATCCAAGTACTGTTGAAAATTTGTCGTCAGATAAGATTAACAACAATTGTGACTCTGTAGTAACCAAAACCAGGCGTCCAGATTTTGGGGGGAAAGCAATAACAGAAAGTGACTTTATGATGCAAATGCACATATATGAAATCAACAAAAGTAATAAAACTTGCAAACATCCCCAAATACATAGGTCATTTTGAAAATCCCGCTGTTTACAATATACTATATTTAACGCAAAAATACTATATATATCAACCAATCACAGTAAACAAGTTTTAATTTTCATCCAATCACGATGCACGAATGAAGGAGACATAGCGTTGTGCAAATGCACTTGACCCCTGGTGACATTGGCTACATATAAAAAGGTAAACGCATAGAAATTTTAAACCTATTTTGTTTTTATTATTCGAGGACACATTCTTGTAGAATATGCATAGTTCAATTTAAAATGTTATAGAAGATTAGTTGTTACTATCGGCTTTCAAACACGCGTGATGCACGAATGAACGCACACAAAGCATACATGTGGAAATCGTGCATGGAATGAGCCAGAAAGTAAACTTATTTTAGATATATCTGGAAAAAAACTTAATTCAGACTGGATAAACAAGAGACTTGGCTGCCACAGTGTGTAGTAATGTTCAGGCTGTTTTTGTATTCAAAACAAAACAACCTTCATATCTGCATCTCCTTGATAGCTTATATCAGCCAGGTCACTAGCATAGATTGAAGATTGAACATTTAAATCAGAGCTGACACTTCATCTCTTCAGACCGGTAAATTAGTAATTTTAAAGTCTAGAACTATGGATATTTTGTTAATTAATAAAATTGTCATTAATCAAGTGAATTCATATTGGCCTCGGGCCAATATGACTACCCTTGGCCCAATAACAACGCCAATATGAATTCACTTGATTAATAACATTATAGTACACATTTTTGTATCAACGACCGTGGTTCCACACTTAGTAAGCATGTCTTGAAGTCAAGTTTTTACTACAAAACATAACTTAATTTTGCATTAACCAAACTAAACGAAAATATTAAAACAATATCGGGAATGCAATACCGAGAAACATACTCTGAGTATTCATTTATAATCTGACTAATAAAATATTTAGACACCTCAACATTTTAGCCAGTAGGAATTTAGTGGTTTTATGGTAAACCAGACTTGCACTTGCCTTCCCCGCAAGCTTTACGATAACTAAACTTAGTTCAAATAAGTAAAATTATCTAATAACTTTTGTTTTACGGTGAAATTGTTATAAAAAATACATTAAACCTGTTGCTGATCATCCCATGCAACCTGCAATGATTTTTTACAGAAATTTGGTCATCCCAAGAAAACATTAAAAACCTACCACAAACATTGGAAGCAAACAAAGTGAGTCAGTGGAATAAAATTCAACTTCGCGAGAACGGCAACCTGAACAACATATCAAGAAATTGAAATCTTTGATAAAAACTGAATACGGTATGGCGTCAACCCTAATGATTAAACGGAAATCAGCTTCAAAAAACAAACAGCAACGTTCAACAATTAATCATCCTGGCATCTTCCAACAAAATTATACTTCAAATGGATCCAGATCGGATCTGTTGGCAAGTGAGAAATATGTCCAGTGGATTGAGAATACGACTAACAAACTTGTCTACTATCCGCCATTTCAACCGGAAGTTACTTCGGACTTTCCAACTGTGGAAGGAAGGGAACCAAGGATTCCGCATATTATACATCAAATATTCACAGACAGACAGTATGGTACCAAGTGTGTACAGTGTTTTTGCCCAGAAACTGGCATCAATGCACGTGACTTGGACATACTTCTTCTGGACTGATGACAGCGCAAGAAAACTTATCAGCGAGGAGTATCCTCATTTACTTCCTGTGTGGGATAGATACAACAAAAGCATAAAGAAAGGGGATGTAATCCGATAATCCGATATGTTGTGCTGTACCATTTTATAGGAGCATATGTCGACATGGATGTAGACTCTTTGAGACCTTTTGATCGGGTAACAATGAAATACGCTAGTCCTATATCTTATTATACAATAATTTAAAGGGTCATAACTTTGTGAAAAATCATTCAACTTAAGTTAGTGAATTGTTCCATGGGGTGATAATAAATTCTAAATGGCAGATTTATGGAGCATTTTGCTATAAAACGCAGATCTTCAAGATTTCATCACTAACGTCCGTATTTTAATCGCGATAAATGTTTATCATCCCTTCTACCGCTTCAGAAATAAACGGGTATGTGCAGAATTCATTTGGCTTTTAAAATCAGCCGATATTTCTAAGAGTAAATCAAAATAAGCGAAAATGATAATTAACTACACCGCTGTCAAGTATGAAAAAACTTACCGATTCTGCGCCTGGATGTGCCGTCCGCTCCTGGCTCTGCCAGTTGACGGGTGTGATAAATGTATCAATTGGTTACTTTTTGATTTTAAAACACGTATACCTTTGCCAATTTAACTTTTACACACATCCAAAATATTCAACAACAAAAAAATAAAGTGCTGCGTTTTCATTGAGACTCGGTATAAAATGTAGACTTAATTTTGCTATCAAGTACATGTATGCAAGTCTACCGTTAGCCCTTAACTCCACATATAGGGCTTGCATCGCATGTACGAACAGTGAAGATCCAGATTAGCCTGCATTTCTGTGCCATCAGATCTGAACCTATAACTTGGCTTCTTTGTCAGAAACTAGAATGTATCCTCGTACACTGGTGCTCCCACTGCTACAACATTTGTAACAAAGGGCCATAACTCTGGTAAAAATGATTGCAAGAAAAATCTTTTCTATTCAATCATCTACATTAAATCTACCTACTTGATCAATTGTACAAGTTTGAAAGAAATTGGCCAGATAGTTCATGCCACAAGATCTGGGGGTGGGGGACGTACGTACGGACAGACATATTGAAGAGTGCAACTCTATATATGCCACCCACTTCGTGGAGCCGTAAAAACCTAATGAATCAAAGAGTGTTAAACCATATCAGACAGCAAAAATGTATCAGCTTATCTGTAACTACAATGTTTTCCCATATGATAACAGCCACAACCAATGGGATTAATGGTTTACTCTGTTTTAAATAGAATGAAAAGTATTTATTCTTGTGAAACATTTCAGAATATTTAGGCTCAAATGCAACCAATATCACCTAGTGTCACAACATCCATTTTTACAATGTTGTAAAATCAAAATGATGCAAGGCAGCAACTTCAAGTTGTGGGCTGAAAATCTACATATGACTGTACTTTGCAATCATTTTCATTTGGTTAATAGGTCACAACCCATTGCCTCCCTTTATTTAAAAGTTAATGAATAAATTGCCAGCAAGCATGCCTTTGGAAGAAGATGCATTTGAGTTGAAGATATTAAAGTTGTGGACGAATTACTGGCTTGCTTTCATTATATACCAACTCTCAGCAAAATATACATACCTACATTAAAGGGAGATGTGCAGGATTGATGAATGAAACAGATTTGCGAAAAGGGTTATTAATCAGTTGAATATCATTATTTGAAGCTCTAATATTGATTTACACCCGAAATATTTCAAACCATTATTTTCTAAAAAAAAGAAATATAAATGGTGTTGCCTATCCTATGCGACGCGCATAGGTTAGCTTTTTTGTATTTCCCGCGTAAAACCTGTGGATTTTGGGATTGTCACGTGATCACTTCAACCAAAATACGCATTCGGTGTACCTTGCTGATTATTGATGTCACCATTTGTTTCAAAATGCCTGGGCCACCACGAATAGTAAGCGCGACATTCTCATGACCGCTAAATATAAATGTATTTTTGTATAGGGATTTCTTCAGCAGATTGTTTTCAGGTCCAGTAAAATGGTAAAATTAACTGAAAACTTCCTCCTGGAGGGTTTGAAATGTAGTTTAGTGAAAAGTACACGCAAGTGTTACATAGATCAATCTGTTTACGATTTTACCGAGTATACCTGCTCGACCCTGCACATCTCCCTTTAACCTTTTACTCCATAAACATGCATTTTATCAATTGTGCAACTATTGTTCCAGACCTATTCTACACTGTTCATTGGATAACAGCCATACCCCATGGGACAAAAGGGTCAAGTCTTGTCTTAATTTAAATTCACTGATTACAATTTTAGGAATTTGTATCAGACCTAGGAAAAAACTAGAATTTGGATTTCATTGGAAAATTAGTTGCCCTAATTGCATTTGAAAGGGGCATTAATGAAACTAGAATGTTGTGTTCCGCGGAACACATGTGTCGCCTGCATGGAAATAGTTGAAACGTGGGCCTATGTTTAATCATATATAATAAAATTTTTTTATTTAAGTTGATTTCAATACTACATCACTGAACACATGTGTCATCTAAAATGCATTTAAAGGGGAATAACTGAAACCTGAGTTATCATATTCAAAAATTGGTTTGTAAATGCAGACTTTCTGCAATCACCGAACTGTGATTACGGATAAAGCTGTGTTGCACAAAAATAAGTAGTGCACGACTCTTGTCGTCACAGATGGCATTCTTCATACTGATGATATATTCTAAGTATGAAGTGAATAGGACAAGTACTTTCAAAGTTATAGGCAACATTAAGTTTCAGGTTAAAGTTGCATTGGGAAGGAGCATAACTCAAAACATATTGAAACTGGAGTTATCATTCTTGTTGTCATAGATGGCATTGTTCATGCTGATGATATATTCCAAGTATGAAGTGAATAAGACAAGTACTTTCAAAGTTATAGGCAACATTAAGTTTCAGGTAAAAGTTGCATTGGAAAGGGGCATAACTAAAAAAATATTGAAACTGGAGTTATCATTCTTGTCATCACAGATGGCATTGTTCATGCTGATGATATATTCCAAGTATGAAGTGAATAGGACAAGTACTTTCAAAGTTATAGGCAACATTAAGTTTCAGGTTAAAGTTGCATTGGAAAGGGGCATAACTCAAAAAATATTGAAACTGGAGTTATCATTCTTGTCGTCACAGATGGTTTAAGTGAAAAGGATAGGTTCTTTCACAGTTATAGGCAACATTAAGTTCCATGTTAAAGTGGTACTTGAAAGGGGCATAACTCAAAACATATTGGAACTGGAGTTATCATTCTTGTTGGCACAGATGGGGTTGTTTATGCTGATGATATATTTTAAGTATGAAGTGAATAGGACAAGTTCTTTCAAAGTTATAGACGACATTAAGTTTCATGTTAAAATTACATTTGAAAGGGGCATAACTCATAAAATAGTGAGAGCAGTTATTGTTTTGTTGTCACTGATTGCTTTGTTCATGCTGATGATATATTCCAAGTATGAAGTGAATAGGACAAGAACTTTCAAAGTTATAGGCAACATTAAGTTTCATGTTAAAGTTGCATTTGAAAGGGGCATAACTCATAAAATAGTGATAGAGGAGCTATCGTTCTTGCTGTCACGAATCGCTGTGTTCATGCTGATGATATATTCCAAGTCTGAAGTGAATAGGACAAGTACTTTCAAAGTTATAGGTCACATTAAGGTAAGACCTGTGTAATAGGCACTATTAAGAATCCAACATCTGATTATATTTTCATCAACTGCTTCATACCACTGACTTGTATGCAAAATTTTAATGATTTTCACCGTGTAGTTTTTGAGAGTTTTAGCTTTTTTATTTAAATAGGTATTAAAAAAAACGTGAAAGTTTCCAAATTCTTTAATCGGTGACAAAATTTTTTGTTATTGATAAATTCAACCTTAATTTTTTTACAGTTTATCCAAAATATGTTATATTTTACTAAACCAATTTAAGAAATAATATATAAATACAGAATTTATCTTAAAATTACATTTTTTGACCAAATAAATTTTAAAAAATGCATTTTTTTATATTTCACGAGACTAAATTAATGAAAATTGTGCAAAATCCTGATTGGTGCAATATACCAAACTTTACCAATTTTTAACTATATACCTTAAATAAAATTTAAACAAAATTTCAGAGAAGTTTACCGTCCAGTTTTAGAAATTTTCAAATTGATAACTTGAATAAACACTATTCTGATAGCGAAAACCCCTTTAATCTTGATTATTTTGCTTATTTTAGTTTAAATCATGAGAATTTTATATTCAATGACAGAATTACACAGGAAATAAAGAAATATGCCAATTATTTAAGCTCTAGGCTTACGAAAAAAAGTAGCTTCCAGTGGGATTTGAACCCTGGTCCTCTTGGTTGAGAGAAATCTATTCTAATTTACTACAATAGTTATCTCCCTTGGATACTCTTCTGGATATAGGTATTCATTACACAGGTCTTACCTTAAGTTTCATGTTAAAGTTTCATTTGAAAGGGGCATAACTCATAAAATAGTGATAGAGGAGCGATCGTTCTTGTTGTCACGGATCGCTGTGATCATGCTGATGATATATTCCAAGTATAAAGCGAATAGGACAGGTACTTTTAAAGTTATAGGCCACATTAAGTTTCATGTTAAAGTTGCATTTGAAAGGGGTATAACTCATAAAATAGTGACAGAGGAGTTATCGTTCTTGTTGTCACGGATCGATGTGTTCATGCTGATGATATATTCCAAGTATGAAGTGAATAGGACAAGTACTTTCAAAGTAATAGGTCACATTAAGTTTCATGTTAAAGTTGCATTTGAAAGGGGCATAACTCATAAAATAGTGAGAGGAGTTATCGTTCTTGTTGTCACGAATCGCTGTGTTCATGCTGATGATATATTCCAAGTATGAAGTGAATAGGACAAGTACTTTCAAAGTAATAGGTCACATTGAGTTTCATGTTAAAGTTGCATTTGAAAGGGGCATAACTCATAAAATAGTGAAAGCGGAGTTATCGTTCTTGTTGTCACGGATCGCTGTGTTCATGCTGATGATATATTCCAAGTATGAAGTGAATAGGACAAGTACTTTCAAAGTTATAGGCCACATTAAGTTTCATGTTAAAGCTTGGGGACTACCGGACGACGACGACGACGCCGACGGACAATAGGATCCCTATGTGTCTACCTGCTACCGCAGGCGACACAAAAAGTTAAACATGGATCATTATTCTGGTTGTCACAGATGGCTTTGTTCATGCAGATGATATATTCCAAGTATTTAGTGAATTGGACAAGTATTTTCAAGTTATAGACTAGACAACATTACATTTCATGTTAAAGTTACATTTGGAAATAAAAAAATAGTCAACAGGAGTCATCATTCTTGTTGTCACAGATAGCTTTTGTTCATGCAAATGATAATTATATGCCAAGTATCAAGTGAATACTTGACTTAAGTTTCACGTTAAGTTGCATCTGAAAGGGGAATAACTCAAAAAGAAAAAAGTGACATACAAGTTATCATTCTTGTTTCCCCTAATAGCTTTGTTCATGCAGATGATGCATGCAAAGTAATAATTGAATAGGACAAGGACTTTTAAGTTATAAGCAATATAATGTTTCATGTTAATAATTAGGGACTACAAGATGATGACAAAAACGCCACCGGACAATAGGATCCCTATGCTTCTACCCGCTGTCGCAGGTGACACAAAAATTGTCAATATGCTACTTAAAATTTGCTGGTATCACTTGTTTCAGATTTGAAATCTTATGAGAGTGTAATTTAGTTGTTACTCTCTTCTGTTACTTCAACATTAAGCAACTTTGCTCAACACAAATTTCAGATTTTTTAAACGCATTTATCTAGTTTTTCAAGTTTACAATAATTTCCTTAAAATAAGTGATCCTCTAACAAATTTTCAGTATTCTATTTATCTCTTGCATCCAATAAGCTTGAATACAGCAAAATGTAAGATCAAACAGACTACAGCTGCTGTCATACTTTTATTTAACTGTAAAGTACAGGAAAATGAATGCTGACAGCGGACAGACAACCAGTCTGACACGTAATGCAGTAACCAGTCTATTCATCGGCCTCGTCTTCCTCTTCATCCTCGTTGTTGATCTGGAAGTAGCGTAGCTCGTACGTGTCCTTGGTGGCAGCAACAACTCGAAGCCAATCTCGCAGATTGTTCTTCTTTAAATATTTCTTAGTCAAGTATTTCAGATACCTGAAATTAAAAGCTCATCATGTTCTATGGCAGGTTAAGATTTAACATCGAGACTAAGTATTAATAATTGTTGAAAGAGATACATAACTAGAATGGGTCTAAATGACCCTCTACATTTCTCCCTCTTCACTGACTGAAAGAACACGGGGAGTGCCCAGTGTGTTTCGTAAAAATCTAGGTATATTTTCTCCACTGTCAATTACTTAAAATGATTACATTTGGGTTAATGGGGAAAGGACTCCATCTGCTTATTATTATTTACCCATGAAATGATGTGTTTTTCTACTCTACATGCCTTAAAATTTTACAAAAAATTATCTCATTTTAAAGGTTTACCAGAACAAGTTTTTGTGGTAAGACAATAGTTCAATTACAACACCAAGGGTTAAAGTATTCTATATTGTGTTTAAACAAAAACATAGCACAGCTTTTCCCTCAGGACTCTGGTGAAGGACTTGACATTTTATCACTGCTTAAGTCTGTATATACCTCTTTGAGAATGGGATATCTGCATTGAGGATAACTTTTGACTTCTGTCTCTCCAAGGAGATGTTATTTCCCATGTTGCCAGTCTTTCCTTCCACCTTGATTCGCTCGTTGAGGAATTTCTCCTGCAGGAGACAATAATGCCGGGATTAGGGAAGATAACCCTAACCCAGACCAGGGAAGTCACCCTGATCCAGACTAGGGAAGGTTACCCTAGTCAAGCAACAGATATAATTACAAGTATCAATTAATACATGCAAGACTTCTTTTACTTGGGGAGAGACATTAGTACTTAGCGTTTGATCCTAATTCCTATATCAGCTGGCACAACTGTTTCATCTGATCTGGATCTAAAATGGTCACTTCTTGGTCAGAAATACCAATGATTTTAAAGCCAACAGTGTAGATCCAGATCAGATGGATCTAATCTGTTGGCCTTTGGGAAAACTATTACAGTGGAGATCCACTATAACGCGGTCTTTGGGGTCCATCCCATCAAATCGCGTTATTACCGGATCCGCGATATTCGCTGGACATAGAACTTACACTATACAAAGTCCATACATGTATTACTCGTATCATTTTATCGTTATTTGAAATAAAATTCTTTGTTTCCATGTTGTTTTGTTATTATCTAACAGGTGCTATAAAAATATTACTTTGTGAATTTCACTCACAAAAGTTTATTCTGCGGGCGTTTGTCATATGCGGAACTCATGTATTTGTTTGACCTGAACGCTGTTTTGAAGGAAAACAATATGTGTGCAGTTTAATCTTTATTGTTTTAATTTTCAATCATAATAATATTCATTTCTCATAATAATATTGTAAAACATATTAGCACATGTATCGCTAACACATTAGCACATAAAATCGTACAACATTTCTTGTGAAATTAGACAACAGTTTTATCAAAGAATTCTGACACCTTCAACATCAGACACCTTTGTCATTTTATCTGCAGTAGGTGCGAAAAACAACCATTCAGTAACCATTTCGCGTACATGATTAGGTGCCCCACTGTTTGTACAACAATTTATTACTTAACAATTTTATGACAGTTTGATATTTTATCTGCCGTAGGTGCGAAAAAACCCATTCAGTAAGCATTTCGCGTAGGTGATTAGGTGCCCCACTGTTTGTACAACAATTTATTACTTAACAATTTTATGACAGTTTGATATTTTAATAAACTTAGGAAAAAATCAACAGATCATAAAGGAACATTTCACAATTGTTTCAACGATTCTCGATACGTTAATGAACCAGCGTCATTGTCTTTATCGATTAACGCGGTATTTACGTTGTTACTTCCCTTTTTTTCCATTTCCAAATATACAAAAATGGCTGTTGATAGAATTTTACTATCTTTTATGAAAAAAAAAAACGGGGTCCAAGGGCTGACCGCGTTATGGTGGATTTCGCGCTAAATCGGACCGCGGTTTAGCGGAGCTCCACTGTATATACCATAGAGTAAACGGTTACACAACAGCTGTCAGACTCGGATGAGAAAGAGTGCCAGACAAGTGCCACTCGCAATTGTTGAAATAAATGCAATTTTTGAAATAATTTTTTTCCAATACAATTCAAGACAGTAATTTATTCCACCTGAATATTTAAAGTACTTATTCAGATAATGGGTGAAAACAGGAATAATTATAATATGATTTATAGATCAAGAGAATATGAAATTATAAACAACATACAAAGCTAGCTACGTCCATGATTCCATCTTCGACTGGGTGTGTACAGTCTAGCACATATTTAATGGCAATCTTCTTTTTCTTCCCCTTTCCACCAGTGCGGGGCTTGCTGCTTGGAGGCTTTGCTACTTTCTGAAATAATGCATCAGTAGTTTTAGTTTCTACTGTATCCTTACATAACTTGGGAACCAAATAATTACTTCCTCAAGTTGCATGCTAAACCCAGACAAACCTTGATCTAAACTCATTTGAATCTTAAATTTACTGCGAGTAAAAACTACACATGGGTGGAAAAGGCTGCAATGTAAAGTAAGGGAAATGGAGAGAAATGCAAAAATATATTTTCATTTAGAAGAAGGGAAAAGACTAGAATAGATTTTTTTAGATATTCACTATTTTATCAATTAAGGTCTATCAGAATTGTACACCATTATTTTTTCAAAATAACTTGAAAATATTGCTCTTATAAATCAAAATCCAAACACATCATCCATAAAAAGCATGCAAATCATGCCCACTTGTGTTTACCTATAGGACAATTTAATCATGACTTGTATAACAATGTAAATCTTGTGTGATGGTGTTTGTGAAGTGTTTTGAAATTCATTATAGGCAAGGCTTAAAAAGTTATTTTGAAAAAAATAACACTGGTTGGCCCTAGAGGGAACATTGAACTGGATATTGTGATTTATTATTTTTAGTTTATTTGAATGGAAAATGCTTTATTTTGACACCGGATTAGACAACATAACAGGTACCACGTTTAATTACTTTTCTTACAAAATTGAATTTTTTAAACTTTTGTCTCTTGTTATTATCAATATTCATCTGTTTATAACAATATAATAAAAATTTGTTTGGAAATTGTTAAAAAATGATAAGTTTATTTTCACAGCTCATCATCAGTAAAACTGTATTATGAGCATTATGAATTACCTTAAGGGAATCAGCTAACACCTGGTTTCAGTAACCAGGTAATAATCTGTTTTCTTTTTCTAAAGAAACAAGAAAAACTTGACAAAGTTTGACCAATGTCTCTGATTTCTTGTCATAAAATTCGGCTCCATTTCAAACAAAAAAAATTATATTGATTAGGAAACAATAATGCTAGTTTTGAAAATAAATGAATATGGGACTTTTCATTCCAAGGTGAGGATTAAAATAACAAATCATATGCTATTGTATGCAGCACAGTTATTGAAACACTAATAAACAGGTTGGGAATAACCTTAAATGTAATGGCGCCTTTAAATATAACGACCGTCGGTAAATACACGGGTGTTTTGATGTAAATTTTCATGCGATGCACGCTTTTCATGTTGGTACACTAATTTCTGCAAAATGGTAAGTTGGACAATTTGTTTACTACCTCTGACCTTTTCATATTACATTAAAAGTTGCTACTTTCACCAAGTGATAACGTGCAATTTCGCTTTCTTAAAAATACCTTTTTGTTCTTTTTCGAGAAAATGCACTTCTACAAATGTCTATTACATAAAATATTGTCTTTTTTCACATTTTTCTTGATGTTTACATCAACTGGATGCCATACTGAGTACCCGGATGTTGTAGAGGGCTTGTATAATTACTTTTTTAATTCATTTTCCTCAGCATCCTCGTCATCTATGGATCGTCAGTTACGCAAATTTGATAATAACTTATATGAATCGCAGAATAAAATTATACAACACTTAACTTTTTTATTTTAAGTAGCAAGGTTCTCCCCAGCCCATTTAAGCATACCAAAAGTGATATTCGTTGATCTTAACTACTGTAGTTCCGCAACTCTTTAATTATCCTGCTATGCCTTTAACATTACATGTAAACTCTATGCATTCCTGTTTATTGTAAAATCAAAAGGAAATATGTATCTCCTCTCAAAAATAGCCTCAGTCTACTTGCTCATTAAGAAATTACAATTTAATTTAATAAAGGTCATTATTTACAATGTACACACACACACATTACTATTAAATTGGCGAGTCAAGAGTCCGGTGGGTAGGGTTTAATTACGGCCGATATTAGGCATCTACAAATTTTACAGTATTACTCAGTTTATTCTGATTTGAAATTTTAAAAAAAACTCACCATTCAACCAT